>JAAIXJ010000439.1:2986-89678 GCA_013403705.1 Heliconius hermathena
AAACCGACTGGTTGTGGGTTCGATCCCCACTCGAGGAGATGAAATATTTACTTAAATTTATATTTTCATTTCTTCGCTCTGGTATCGAGGTTAAGCGCGGCGTTGAGTTCTGCCTCTCAACACGCAATGCCTCCAGAATTCGGCAGAAAGTGGGGAACGGAGTGTCTTAACACTAGGTTCCCTCTGGCTACCCTGCTGTGTGCGGGATACAGCGTGAAGCTGATTTATTTATTTAACTAAAATCTGGACCTGGTCGTAATGATTGAAAATCAGTTAGATATTAATAAGAAATAAAACATTGTTCTTTTTTATTTCACTTTTGCCTGCTGTGGTAGATTAGTTAACGTGAACTTCAAAAGATAAGGTTTTATACGTAATTACTTCCAAGCCTATACGTTGTTGAATTTGTTTGCACATTTACTTATCAGCATAATGAAAGGTAGAGCCTCATACTTTCCAGGCGATCCTGGATTTTATAATATGAATAAAGTAATACTTGTGGTATATGTCTACAGAGGAAAACCTTAAATACATATAATGTAAATGACTTGGAATATTCATATAAAAGTTGCTTTTATCCCTTTTCATTTTTTAAGGTATACAAGACAGAAAGAGACAAGAGAAATTATAACAATATTTTTTTCCTCGAAAAGTCTAAGGCTTAAATAAATGTTTTTAATCAATCTATATTATATCGTAAAACAAGTTTTTATAGATGTTAGACAAAGTAATTTTTAGGGTCTCGTCAAAACCATTTATCTCGAGATCGCGTGGGTCAATCGAAAATTAATATCGAATATTCAGGTCTCAATACAGAAAAAAATCCATCCCAATGATATATATCCATTTTTGACATTGTACAAAAAAAAATATTACAAACTTATGTTTGTAGTCCCTTTCATACAAAATGAGGGCATACGTTCGCAAACTTAAACTTGTAACTGTAACTTTTATAAGTTGTACTTACCGTTAACCTATAGTACTGAAATTGGTACAGAATTCTCGGTGGCTATGTCTGACTCGCACTTGACTCGCACTTTTTCCTTCATAATCTGTTTTTAATGGCGTCTCAAAGTCTGTTTTATAATTCTGGCTGGTAATAATTTAATAAAAAGCATTGATGACTTTTTCTGTTTAATCTGCTGTAATATGTCAATAGTACTCCTAATTTGTAAATGGTGAAATAGTACAAGGTGACATTAACAAATATAAATAATGAAGGTAAAGTCATGTATACGTTGATAATATAGTAATATATACTTTTACTATCAAAGACGAATAAATTTTAATATTTAAATGTAAATTAATATAAAAAAGATATTTAAAAAAAATACTGTCCCGATGGTGAGAAACCAGGTTCCAGGGTGAGAACACGCGCCGCATCAAGCAATACTGCCTTCTGCTTCCAGTCTTGAAACAACTGCTAAACGATAACCTCTTAAGGTGTTGCTTCGACCAATATCTTTTCGACCAACATTATTTCATATATATGTATTATTACATTTTGTTTTGTGTGATATTAGGTATCATGTCCCAAGAAACAGTGTTTTTTGCTTTGCTCTTACATATTAATGTGTAACGACATAATATTTGATGTTTCGTAGCACATTCTGCAATCTATCTATCTGTCTGTCTGTATCTATTCCGTTTATAAAGGACGTGGCGTAAAACGCTTTAGTAAACGGTCACGGTCTATTGAAAACGGAGTGTCATAACACTACCTGCTACCGTCTGCCTGCTTACCCTGCTATATGCGGGATACAGCGTGAAACTGAAATTAAGCTGAAGCTGAAGCTAATTGTGGTAGTGATTCAGTTTTATACAAATACTTAAGACAATTTAAAATATACTATTTAAGTCCTTGTTGTAAGGTTCACTTTTTAACAAAACACTTAGTCATACTCGTATTTTGAGACATTAATAGGTTAAAGAACAAAGTCAGACCGATAAATTTAAAATAATGGCAATGTTTATTTGTTTTGCTTCAATAAAAATATACTCACAAAGTTTTTCTCAGAGATGATGATGATTTTGGTTGATATGATGTAATTTTTTGTAAATCAAATTAAGATATATATATATTTTTTACTTTATGCTGCACCTACGGCAGCTCCAATATTCGAGACATTGCATGTTAAGTGGCGGAATTCAACGGCGCGCTTTGTCTTATTTCTCGAATCAAAAGTATCAAAAAGGAGAAGGAGATAAAGAAAGGAGAATAATTTATTTCTAAGTGGGTATCAAACACAAAAATGTCGCGTGTACCGTCATTGGCTGTGCCGCTACGTCACGATGGCTTATAATATATTTAATGATTATTTATGACATAATAAGACATTTCGAGATTCTAGATGGCAACGAAAAATAGCATTTTTTATACTATTACAACAATTTATATACTGTACTATAAAATCATCTTATTTTTCAGTCTTCCAAGCATATTTCGAAAACTCGGGCCGATTTGCGGGAATCGCCGAAAAGTTGTACCGTTATCGAGCAAGGCGGCAGTAGCGTCAAGGCCTTTCCCTTGCCAAAACAATGGAGTACTTTAAAAAAGACGGATCAACTTGCAGGTGGTAGAACGATGGCCAAGTCACCACGTGAAAGAGGATCTGCATCAGAATCAAATTTGGTAATAAGTTTAAATATATAGATTAAGAATTATATCTGATATCAGAGGCCGTCGTCTCGTAGTGGTACAAGCGTGTAACTAACCGCGGCTGTAGTAAGTTCGATTCCAACTATAGAATGAATTATTATTTATTAATATTTTCATTTGTTCGCTCTAGTAACAAGGTAAAGCGCGGCCTTGAGTTCCGCCAATCAACACGCATTGCCCGAAAATTCGGTGGAGGCGGGAAACGGAGTGTTTTAAAACTAGGTTCCCTCTACCTACCCTACTATATGCAGAGTATGCAGGATCATTGCAGTTAGCTAGAAATTAATCATTTATTTATAAGACGTTGTTTGTAAGAAATTGAAGCAATAATTTCGCATTTACGTACAAACATTTTATAAATATATATATTTATTATTTTGTGTTATTTATGATCTATTTACTTATGTTCCATTGAAGATTTATCTATTTAAAATCTTTTTCCAGCCAATTACTGATATCACAATGGATGAACTTACTCAAATAGAGATCGATAGCCATCATGGTGATGATAAAGGTTTAACACTGAAGAATTCGAAGGCCCAATGTCCTGAAAATCGTGACACTAAAAAGATATACGGAATTTGGCAAAATGAAAAAGCTAAAAGTTTTGGCGCAGAGAATCTGGTTGGGAATTAAATTAAATTAAATCAGCTTTACGCTTTATCCCGCACAAAGCAGGGTAGGTAGAGAGTGTTACCTAGTGTTAAGACTCACCGTTATCCACTTTCCGCCGATTTCTGGAGGTATTACGTGTTGAGTGGCGGAACTCAACGCCGCGCTTTGCCTTTGCACTTAGTGAAGTATTAAAATGATATAAATGATTATCATTTAAGATAGCCGGTCGTGGCGCATAGACACAAAGTGTGACTGTAAACACGACAATTTGAGGGTTCAATTCCAACTCGAGAAAATGAAGTATGTTTGTTATATATCTTTTTTTCTTCGCTGTGGTATTGAGACAAAAGCGCAGCGTTGAATTGCGCCACTGAACACGTACAGCCTCCAGAATTCGGCGGAAAATGGGGCCGGAGTGTCTAAACACTAGGTTCCCTCTGCCTACTCTCCTGTATGTTGGATACAGCGTGATGCTAAAACAAAAAGTTATCATTTGTATTGTTAAATATAAACATACAAAAACATATTCATATAATTCTTTTGTTCCAGAAATCGAGGACCCGTAAGTATATTTCTAATTAATTAATTAGAAGTTATGTTTCTAAGAATATCTTGCGACGATGTTATGCAAAATTTTAACGAGAAGATTTTCTAAGAACGCTTTGACACCGCTCTAACTACATATGTAGGTTCATAAAATACAACAATTATTATTTTAATAAATGAACTAAAAAGCAGCTTCACGCTGTATCCCACACACATCATAGTAAGCAGAGGGAACCTAGTGTTAAAACACTCCGTTCCCCACTTTCCGCAGAAATTTTCGAGGCATTGCGTGTTGAGAGGTGAAACTCAACGCCGGGTTTTTTAGCCTGGCTTGGTGCCAGAGCGACGAAATAAAAGTATTAATAAATAACAATTTATCCCCTCGAGTGGGGATCAAACCCACAACCATCGCGTTACAGTCACATCTTTGTGTCCCAGATCTACGACGGCCTCATGAATCAATTCAAGAAGTATTATTTAATATTGTTGTATAGAATATTTTAAATATACATGCGGTTCAGGTTCGCCGTCTCCAATGATCACGGGAGATGCACTGACAAGACAGATACGTGATATTCATACGGAGACGAGGAAAAGTGCTAGGATAATAAGAGATTCTAAAGCAAGACTACTTGAAATTCAAAAGGTAATTTGATATTTAATAGTATATAGCCGAAGTTAATTCAAGTTTATTGGAAAATATGTGAATTTTAGCTTACTATTTACTTGTTTTGACATTTTTTTGGATAAATTATAAAAATTTCCTCAACTTCGCTTCTCTAAATAAAAACTTTGTTCGCTCCGGTGTCGAAGTAAAGCGCAGCGTTGAGTTACGCCTCTCAACTCACAATAACTCCAGAATTCCGCGGAAATTGGGGAGCGGAGTGTCTTAACATTAGGCTCCCTCTGCCTACTTTGCCAAATGCAGGATACAGCGTGAAAAACTGACCGTTTAATATCAATGTGTATAGCAAAAACAAGATATGGTCAATCGGGTGAAATTTGGCATTCGTTTTATAAGACTACAAATGGTAATATTTCAATAGGTACATATTTATAAAACATCACATTAAATCATCCTCACGCTGATCCTGTACAGCAGTGTAAGCAGAGGGAACCCTGTGTTAAGATACTCTGTTCCTCACTTTTTAAAGAAATAAATTCCTTTTATGAGAAATAAAAACTCATTTCCTCGAGTGGGGATTGCACCCACATATATTTATTTATATTCATAAAATTTTCTATTTTTATTTAAGAAAAAACCCTTACTTGAGAGTGATATAAAGGAAATCGGTGAACGGAACGAACTGCTTCTACGTGAAATGAAACGTTTTGACAAATTGACTAGAAACATTCAAAAACTAGTGTCTGACGAAAGTTCACAAAACCGTAAATTTAAGGAAAGTTTACTACTGAGAGAGAACATCGCTGCAAGTATTTATGGTAATCACTGGACTTTAAAACGCAGGCTAACTTTGAAAATATTCCATTAATGTTTTTTAGTGTCTTTTTTAGATTTTATATTTAAATGAATTGAATTGATTTAAAAATCAATATCTCGCACACATCAGGGTAGGCAGAGGGTATCTAGTGTCAAGACACTCCGTCCCCACTTTTCGCCGAATTCTGGAGGAATTTCGTGTTGATTTGAGTGGCGGAACTAAACGCCGCACTTTGCTTTAATACCAGAGCGAAGAAATAAAAATAGATTTTTTAATATTTTATTTTCGAGTTGGGATCGAACCCACAACCAGTCTCGCTTACCCTTTGTGCTCTTGTGCCACGACTGGCGTCTTAATTTATTTGTATTAAAATACTTAAGGCCCATGTATTAGCTTTTGACACCAGTTGTGGCGCATGGCCTCAAATTGTGACTCAATAACCACCCAACATTTAATCCATCGTTTAAATAATACTTTAGGTACTAAGCGTAAAAATGTTCCTATTGAAAACTCATTTTAACTGATATATGTTTACAATATGTTACTTTGTGTTTCACTTGTTAAGTTTATGTATTTCAACGTCATAAAAATATTATTTCAACAAAGTACTAAATAATAAAAATTATAAATAAGAAAAAATACAAAAATAAAAAAGAAACGACCATAGCCTCTGACTTTTCCAGTCAGAGATTGTGGGTTCGATTTCCACTCGAGGAAATGAAATATTTTATGTTTTCGTTGCTCTGGTGTCGAGGCAAAGCGCGGCGTTGATTTCCACCAAAAAAAAAAAGAAAATACCTTAGCATTAATTTTACAGAGTCACCATCGTATCCAGAATGTGAATTATCCACTTCAGAAGATTACGACAGTTGTAAAAAGCATACTTCCACGACAACAAGCAATCAGCCAATTCGTAGCAAATCTGTACGTCTTTCTTTGTATATAGGTTTTAAAGTACAATCTAACCACAAGTTGTGGTTGGGTTGTACTTTAAACCCTATTTTTCTCGTTTTTGTAGGGTTTTTTTTCCCTCTTTTTTTTAGCTTCACGCTATATAGCGTGAATAGCAGTAGCGTGAATAGCAGTGTAGGCGGAGGGGACGTGGGAAGTGGGAAACTTGTATTATATTACATTCTGTTCTCAATAAGATTCTGGAGGAATTGCGTGTTGAGTGGCGTTTCCCTCGTTACCACAGCGAAAAAGAAATGGCCGACGAGCCTCCGAATAAATTATTTACACTAAATTTCGTATATTTTTATTTAGCTTGCGTATATTTTAAGGAAATTGACCTTTCAAGAAAATTAAGTGAAAGTTACGACATGCAGGAGAAGTTGGTTGCAGATAATGCGGATTTGGAAGTCAAGAGGTTCGTTATAAATTTACGCTTAAGATACAAAACTTTTGAAACTGAATATGTAAAGGTATAAATGACTAAGATTTTAGTTCTTGATGATATATACGAGGCCAGTTGTGGCTCCCCTCGAGGAATTGAAATATTTAAATTTATATTTTAATTTCTCGGCTCTGGTGTCAAGGCAAAGCGCAGCGTTAAGTTTCGTCCCTCAACAGGCGATGCCTCTAAAATTGGGTGAAAAAGGGGAACGGAGTGTCTTAACACTAGGTTCCGTCTACCCTGCTGTGTGGGGTACAGCGTGAAACTGATTTCGTAATGATATATGTCATCGTTACACAACATGCGACATTCAAAAAGATTTTTAGTATTTTCAATAAAGACTTTAAAGTCAAACATTTTCCAATTGCACTTTTATATTTCTTTTTTAGTTTCTCTCTGTATTCTGTATATAGCTCGTCCCTTATGTTCTGATGAATTTTCCAGACATTGCGTGTCGAGTTGCGGAACTCAATACTGCACTTCTTGTTCTTGCCAGCGCGAAAAAATGAAAATAATTCTTCAAAATCCCCCGAGTCTGACAGGAACCCACAAATTTCGTGTGACCTGTCATATGGTATTGCGTCGTCGAAATAATTTGACATAAATAATTAAAAATTCCAATTAGTTTTGACACTTTATTACTGTTTTTTTCAAGGAACGTCTAACAAGTTATGTAAATGAATGCTACCTTCAAATTCAAAATCAGCTCATTATATGCATTTTGAAACTAAATGTCACGGTGTACGTGTATATTTTTGAAAAATAAAAGTAAATCCACAATAACATTTCGATTTAAGGAATTATAAATTATGTTTATGGATCTACTTAATTAACACAAAAATATCTCATCAAAATTTTAAGTGTATTGAAATTCCGAATATAAATTATAATTTAGAAGAAACTTCAAATAAAAGAAAAATAAATCAATTTTGTACATACAATAAAATATTTATTGTATTACTAATTTACTACTGAAACGCGGCTTCGCTTGCTTAAACTTTTTTTTATTATTATAGCCCAAGGGTAACTTTTTTTTTCGAATATATATAGTTTATAAAAAGTAGTTCTGACAAAAAGTAGTGAAAACGTAATAAACAAACTTACATTTACTTTTATAATATTAGTATGATTGTGTCTTGAAATGTAATGTAAGCGATATTAAGCTTTTGTCGTGCCATCGTTTTTGTCGTCGTCGTCGTGCGGTTTTCGTCGCTAAATTGTCTATCCAATACAAAAAGTTAAGGTCAGTCGTGGCGCAGAGGCATAAGTGTGTGACTGTGAACGCGACAGATTGTGACTTCGATTTCCATTTGTGGAAACGAAATATTTCATCAATATGTATTTTTTTCGGCCTGGTGTCGAGGCAATGAGCGGCTTTTGACTTCCGCCATTCGACACACAATGCTGTCTGACTTCTGTGGAAAATCGGGAACGGAAGTGTCTTATTGGGAACAGAGTGTCTTAACATTATTTATGGTTTTCAGGTTCCTTCCGTCTATCCTATATACGAGATACAGCGTGAACCTAAAATAAATTCGAGAATAACGTGTTTACCTTAATAAATTTTATGAAATAGTATAGAGAAATTACTATTATATATTACAAATGTGAGCGGACCCTTGCTGCAGGCTGTTAAAAAGTGTCATTGCATAATCAGAATGCGAGTTACAGGCATTAGTTACCACTTTGGAAGAAGGGTGTGAAAATATTGGTTTAAGCCTGAATTCGAATAAGACAAAGGTTCTGGTATTTCAAATAGATGAAGAAAGGATGGAATGCAAGATCAAATGTAAATGGCAAGATATTAGAACAAATGAGTGAAGTGGTATATTTGGGAAGTATGTTCAGTAGTGGAAGATACGAGATGGATGTGGTAATAGGGTTAACGGAATCTTAGCTGCATTTATGAGACGTCAGGACAGCTGCGCCGTACACAATGCAGTGTTGGTTATACGCTGTTATACGACAGCGTAACGTGGGTATTACAAAAGAAGAATGAAACAAAAATGAATGCCGTGAAGATGCGATATGCTCTAGGATATGCGGAGCCAGCTTAACTAATCGAGCTTGCAATGAAGGGATGTATCTACACAGAATGGCAGGTACTAGCGAGGATGTCACGGTGAGAATGAAAAAGAACGTGCCCAGCTTGTTTGGGCACGTCGAATGAATGAGTGATGAAAGAATGGCAAAAAAGGTTTATGACGGAAAAGTGAGCGGTGAGAGAAGTAGGGGGAGACCTCGGTTGAAGTTCGAAAGCACAGTATTAAAAATACTGGAGGAAGGTCACGCAAAAAGCATGAGTACCCCCCGGAGGGCATGTATGAAGAGGTTAATGACAGTGGACCTGACAGTGGACCGTAGCGTTTGGCGTTCCGTTCTGACTACCCCGTTAGAGATAAAGCGTGAAGTTAAGTAAGTAAGAGAAATTGCTACATGTAATTATTAATAAGTAGATATATGAAATTAACGAAATATTTAATTCTGATATATACTAACTCATCTCTGTCTTTATGTGAAAGATATATAGAAACCAAAACTTTAGTTTTTAAATTTATGGTTTTTCTGTTTATCTGAATGTGCCTTTATTCGGCCTAATCTCAGAATTGGCTTAACATATTTAAGTGCAGTTTAAGGCATCAATATAAATCATTTGATCCGAGTAAATTGCTACGAAACAGTTGTATTGATCAATTGACTGAAACTTTCAATGTATGGATATTGTCTTTAAAATGATAATGTTATTTGAACAGGAAAATTTGTAAATTAATAATTGTCTAGTTCTAATCGACGAAGTCAAAGATAACGCTAGTCTTATAGTATATTTGTTGACATTATTATTATTTACACAAATTATTATTATTATTTTCATAATTTACGTCCAAAATTTCCATCTACACATTAACAATTTACCTTCACTTCAATTTGTAAAGTGAATACTAAACTAAACTGAATTATATACAACCTCATGTCAAATTCATAGGTCTGCGTTTAAAACAGGAACACTGGATTTATCTAAATTAAAGTGTCAACCGGTCCGGTGACGCTATTGTCGCGTCTAAACAATTTTCAATACTAAATTGCGTAGTAATTATGGCGAAAACCAACTAACGAAACAGAATATTGCAAAAATGTTTCACGTAAGGTTAGTGTAATATAAATTAATTCTAGATACATTCTGTATAAGGAATTGATGACAAAGGATCAAAACTTGGAGACGTGTCGGGCTCAAATCAAGAGGCTTCAGGGCGAACTCAAATTGATGAACAAAGAGAATGTTGCGCTTCACGAGAAATTGAATAGAAATAATCCAGAGGTATCACTTAGTGGAGTAAAATAAAGTTATTATTAGAAAATTTTAAACAATTTTTGTAAAAGGAGGAGGTCAATTCGACTGTTTTTTTTTGTTTGTTACCTCAGAACTTTTGACTTAGTGAACCGATTTTGACTTTAAGGGTAGTTTGATCGAAAGTTTGGTTAGTTTCTGATTATGAAATCCGATTGAAATTGAAGAAGCCGGTTCTTTTATTAAATTATAACCAATAATCTTACCTTATGTACTGTATTGAGTTGTATACAGGAAGTACTCTTTTAAACATGTTCCAGGACCCTAACCCTAATTCTTTAATACAAAATCACAATATTGTATCATTTATTTTCAATACATGTTTGCCATATTTAATTATGAAAATAAGTAAAAATATAGTATATAATATAATGGATTGTTTTTAATATTTTTATCAACCCCAGGGCGATGCAACAACTGTGAAGCAAGATCCATCAAATCAAAATACATATGAAAAGGTACATACTCGTACATGTTATTGTGTAAATTGTTTAATTATTATTGATATTATTAGGACCTTGAATAAATTGGCGTTGCGGCACTCTGTGCATGGAATTTCGTACGGTAACGAATCACCAAAGTAGTACTATATGTAACCTCAAATTATAGTAGAATAGTGTTTACTACAGTGTCAACTACATATTTATTTTCCCTTTGTGAAAATGTGTACTTTTGTGCCAAATAAAGTGTTTTTGCGGGGAATTTTATTGCACTGCTTTATTCAGAAAAAATCTGCAGCAGAAGCACACAGAATTCTCGTTGAGACAATGCTTTGTCGAATACAACGTGCAGAGACTGGTTTAGGCGCTTCAAAAGTAATGATTTTGACCTTGAAGACAAAGAGCGTTCTGGAGCACCGACAAAATTTGAAGACAGAATTGGAGGCATTGCTTGAAGAAGATCCATGTCAGACGTTAGTAGAGCTCGGGAAAACGTTACAAGTAGATGCGTCAACAGTTTCAAAACGTTTAAAAGCGTTAGGAATGATCCAAAAGCAAGGGCATTGGGTGCCGTATGAGTTGAAGCCGAGAGACGTAGAACGACGTTTTCTCATGTGTGAATTGTTGCTTCAACGGCAAAAGAGAAAAGGTTTTCTGCACCGTATCGTCACTGGGGATGAAAAGTGGATTCACTACGACAATCCAAAGCGAAAAAAATCGTGGGGCATGCCGGGTCACGCATCAACATCGTCGCCAAAACCAAATATCCATGGTTCTAAGCTTCTTCTCTGCATTTGGTGGGATCAGCAGGGCGTAATTTATTATGAGCTGCTTAAACCTAATGAAACTATCACGGGAGCTCGCTATCGACTTCAGTTGATGCGTTTGAGTCGCGCTCTGAAAGAAAAGCGGCCACTATACGAGCAGAGACACGACAAAGTGATTTTATTACATGATAATGCTCGGCCACATGTGGCAAAACCAGTCAAAACTTACCTGGAAACACTTCAATGGGAAGTTCTACCCCACCCGCCGTATTCACCGGACATAGCCCCCTCCGATTACCACTTGTTTCGGTCGATGGCGCACGGTTTAAGCGAGCAGCGCTTCCATTCTTTTGAAGAAGCCGAAAAATGGCTTGATTCCTGGATTGCCTCGAAAGATGAGTCGTTTTTCCGACGGGGGATTCAATTGCTACCAGAGAGATGGGAGAAAGTGGTCTCTAATGATGGACAATACTTTGAGTAATGTCATTGTAAGCATTATATTTTAAATTATTTTTTTTAAACAAAAAAAAAACTTATTCAAGGTCCTAATATTATATAATATATTTGATATTATATTATATTTCTAAGTTTGGTCGCTGTGACGTATGAACAGAAATTACGCATAGTACAGTCCATAGCAACTTACAGTCCACCGACGACGGACTGTAATAATAAAAGGCTTAAAAATAATTTATTTCACTAAATACTTAGTCGTGGCGCAGAGGCAAAAAGTGTGACCGTAAACGCGATAGGTTGTGGGTTTGATTCCCACGCAAGGATATAAAATATTTAATATTTTCATTTCTTCGTTATGGTGTCCAGGCAAAGCGGAGCGTTCAATTCCGCAACTTAACTCGTCAATGTCTTCAGAATTTGGCAAAGAATTACACTCTGCCTACCCTGCTGTGTGCGGGATACAACGTGAAGCGTGAAGCAATTTCACTAAATACATATAATATTTGTATATATTACAATATAAATGGGATATACCTACTCGTATTTTTGCTTTCTAGCGTTAAGTATCGATTTTTACTTCTTATAAGACTCACATTCGTCTTTTTAAATACCAACATTTTCAATATAATACAATAAAATAAGTCTTGTATTTCGTTATCACATCTAAAAGTGAAAATGGAAAAAATATGTTGAAACTCAATTATAGAAAATATTTATAAAAATAAAAAAACTAAAAAGTCACAAACAAGATTCTAACAAGGTCTTATTATATAATATATTTTTGCATTTATTTCCTTGAACTTTCTGATAGTTTATATAATTTGATTCAATCGTGGCGCAGTGAGGCTGCGACTAATCTTAAGGCAGTGGTCGTAGGTTACCGCTTGGTGATTATACTTAATTTATTATGATTTACTTATTTGAGGCCAGTCGTGGCGCAGGGGCACAAAGTGTGACTGTAAAACCGACTGGTTGTGGGTTCAATCCCCACTCGAAGAGATGAAATATTTACTTAAATTTATTCCATTTCTTCCATTTCTTCGCTCTGGTGTCGAGGCAAAGCGCGGCATTGAGTTCTGCCACTCAACACACAATGCCTACAGAATTCGGCACAAAGTGGGGAACGGAGTATCTTAACACTAGGATCCCTCTGCCTACCCTGCTGTGTGCGGGATACAGCGTGAAGCATATTTTTTTTTACTTAATGGACAACGGAGTGTCTTAACACTAGATTCCTACCCTGCTGTTTGGGGGATACATTGAACAAAGCGAGATATTGAATTTTCGCGGAAGAATGAAATATCTTGAAACTAGATGCTCTCTGCCAGTGTATGTATGGGTGATAAGATGAAGCTTAGAAATATTGGTTGCATCATTGGTCTTATGTTATTTATATCTTCAAACATTTATTTTATTTTTTCTTATTAATGTATATTAACATTTTCATACGTGTAAAATTGTACCCGTTACCACAACCGTTGTACTGTCCTTTTTTAATATTTTTTTTCAGCTTTACGCTGTATTCCGCCTATGGCAAGGTAGGCAGAGGGAACCTAGTGTAGCGCCCTTTGCCTTATTACTAGAGCAAATAAATGAAAATATTAATATAATAAATAAAAAAATCATTTCCCTGAGTGGGAATGGAACATACAATTTTCGCGTTTACAGCCACTCGCTTGTGCTACTGCGCCACGGCGGCCTCCTCGGTAGATGTATACATGATGAAGGGGTGGTTTGCAGGGATAAAGTAAATCGAACTAGAGGGCGCGCTGCCGTATTTTGTACTTAGTCTATGCAGAGAAATAATGAAAATAATTAGCGATAATTATTTTCTTAACATTACATAAAAAAAATCTTCAAAAAATTAAAGGGACTGATAAAAATCTGCCAAGTCGTATAAAACATGAAGTTATTATTATATATATTTTTTCAAACGTACTTATGTTTATTTTGTATTTCAAGGAAAGCGATACAAACGGGAAAAACGTTGAAAATTTGGTGGCCAAATTAGAAAATTACAAGATTTCCACAGAAGACCTTGTAAATATACACATTTTGTTTCTGATCTGTATTATCGTTATATTTGTAACATAAAAATACTTTAGTAGTAATCCATATTTTTCTAATTTCTTTAGTTGCATCTGCTAACTATATTGTTATTTTATACGACAAGCTCTCCTTCTCGGAACACCTAACAAAAAGTGTTTTATTAAATAAAGTGAAAAAAAAATAAAGGCCGAAGATGCATATGTTGTTGGTGACTCTATCTTCTGCCTGTCTTTATAGATATAGATTTCTGTCTTTTCTATGTAAAAAAAATAAATCTAACTAAAAAAATATATAATATAAAGCTTTAGGTCTAAATAATTCGCTGTTATTCGAACTATGTCTTCATGAAATACAGCCTTTCAGTGCATTTTAGCTCTATCAACAGATGGCGTGTTTTCAAAATTATACATAAAATTATGCTGAAAATCCTGAATATGTTCCCAATTTGTACTTTATATGACCGTGAGCAGTCGTGGCCGAGCGGTTAAGGCGTCTGATTAGAAATCAGATTCCCTTCTGGGGAGCGTAGGTTCGAATCCTACCGACTGCGTCCACCGTCTTGACTTGCACGTTTTGTTTTTCAGTTTTGAATATTCAGAATTTCCTTTTTGACTATTTATGCTTGCCTAAGGTATGTAATATTACATTCATAAGCAATTTTTCTCGTTGAAACTTTTCTTCTGGAAACTGAAAAGTAATTTCAGTCGTTTTCAATATTTGGTACTGAAAGTAAGTATAGCTTTGGAAATTACTTAGTAGTTTTCCGATAAATCTTTCAAATAATACGTTATTCTTATGTTGAAAAATTTTGTAATTAAAATAAAAATCAAATAGAGCATGTTAGTTCAATTAATTGAGTAGTAATTGAACGAAATTTTGTTTTGCTTTTACTATCAGTGTTTTAAAACTTAGTAGCAAGATTTTTTACCTTTTTGCCCTCCCTGCTACATGCGGGATACAGCGTGTGCTGTATCCCGCATTTAGCAGGGAAGGCAAAGTAGTGTTAAGACACTCCGCTCCCCACTTTCCGCTGAATTCGGGAGGTATTGCCGTGCTTTGTCTTGACTGTACTATGCAATAAACATATATGTATATCAAATATTTAATTTTCTCGAGAGTCGGAATTGAACCCACAACCTTCGCGTTTACAGTCACACGCTTGTGAATGATTGATTTTGTTTGATAAAAATAGAAATGGCTCCAATTTATATGTATATAATGTATTTGTTTGTTTTGTGGTATTGTTTTAGCGATAGTTGCAATTAATAAACCTGCTGTTGTACCAGTAATGGTGAGTCTTGTTTTTAATAAATGCAGATACCGGATATTTGATAGCGAGTAGGATTTGTTTATTTCATATTTCCGCTGTTTTTTTCATAGTTATTCTAATCACTTTTTCAAATCTGCGGGAAAATAAAATGAAAATTGTGTATGTAGTGGGCATTTTAATTGTACAGTGTTGATTTCTGCCCCTTAACCTGCAATGTTTACATATAGGATGGGGAACGGAGTGTTTTTTTAGTGGGAAAAATTGGATATTGTTATTTCTTTGATAACTATCTCTGTTTTATGATTGAATTATATATAGTTTTTTTTTATTATAAATAATCAATATTTCTATTAATAATGTTTTCCGTTCCCCACTTACCACCGAATTCTGGGAGGCATTGGTATTGAGCGTATTGAGTTGCGGAAATCAACGCCGCGTTTTGTCTCGTTATCTGAGGCGATTAAAATTAGTACCGAAAATTACCTAAATGGGAACGGAGCGTCTTAACACTGGGATACCAGGTTCCCTCTACCTTCCTGTGTGCAGGATGCAGCGTGAAGCTAAAAAAAGGCGCAAAATGTTTTCAAGTTTAACGAATGCCTGAATTGAACAAGTCAGCGGAGGAGATGTTTATTAATAATTATATTAGAATAGATTATTGCTCTTATAATTGCAAAAGTATTTTGTTAATAGATCCCCTTCGCTTTTTATACATCGATATAATCGATATAACGATATAAGCAGATATGTGTAAAATGTTTCGGAAACTAAATAAGCTTCAGAATTGAATTTTCTGTATTGTATTATATCACGAATGAGAATGCAAAATATATTTTTTACTATTTTTATATAGTATAGTATCTATTGTCCAGAGTATATTTCTTATTATAGGAGCGTCAACTTAGTGGACTTGAAATCGAAGTGCGTAACATTCGTGTGGAAATGGCGGACGTGAAGTCAGTGAAGGCTTGTCGAGGCGGCGGCGCGCAGAACACATGCTTCCAACAACCTGTAATAACTTGTTTAAATAATACTTTATTATTATTCATTTTCTATCAAATTGCATATCTCGGGCTAGGCCTGGTTATAAGAACCAGCACGGGTATGTACCAAGTGGTGAATCAGTTCTGGGTGCCTTAATTAAAATCTATACTTTAATAATAGAATCAGTTCTGGCTGTCTTAATTATTATTATTACTTTATTTGTGCGACATAATAGATACACACATAGAATATGATAAAAACAATATGCACAAAAGGCGGTCTTATGACTAAGTAGCCACCTCTTCCAGACAACCTTTAGGACGAAAAGAAGCTGTCATAATTATAAGCAAGTAACTTGTTTAGCAATGTCATCATTTCCTTTTACATATTCTATGTGACATCTTGAAAATATAATTTTAGGCGAAACGGAGAGTCCCTTTAACTAGAATAGGTTTACATTTCCACCAACGAAGGGTTTTGTAATTGCTTCACTCCCTAGAACAGAGCGAGCTCACTTCAACTCTTTCTGCTCGCTCCGTTCATTCCGCCAGACTCGGTGGAAATTGCTGGAAATACAAGTATGCGGTTGACTCTTATTAAAGTAGTTCTTAATGGGTTCGCTCGCGGTGACCCGAACAGGAAAATTGGGTTTGTGGCCATGGGGCCATTTTATTTTCTAACAAATATATTTTTATATGTTTTTATTTTAAATATAAAATAAAATTTGAAAGAAATGTGTTTTTGAATGATTTACAGTTATAATACATCACTTTGTTATTAATTAGAGTTGTCTCTGTCTATTTAAAGCATAGCGTAAATATTTCCACATATTTTATGTGATTGTGTGAAATACGAATAACTTGAAAAGTAAAACTGTAAATAAATATACAATGTGATTAATATTTTTTACAGCCCGGTGGTCCACCTGTGCCCCCTATGACGAGAAGTGTGAGTGAACATTTTTATGTATCTATAGGTATATACTTAAAAAAAAAGATAAACAGCTTTGCCCTTTTACCCCCATATACCAGGCTAAACCGAGGGAAGTGTTAAGACACTCCGCTTCCCAATTTTCGCCGAATTCTGGAAGCAATGCGTGTTAAGTGGTGGAACTTAACAACGCGCTGTGCCTTCACACCAGAGGGAAGACAATGAGCATCGAACCTACAACCAATCGCGTTAACAATCATACGCTTGTGCCTCGCGCCACGTCTAGCCTCAATATTATAGGACTGCTATGCTTTTGTTATAATATGAAGATGTCACGACTTCGTTTACATCCCTAAAGATCAAGATTCCGTTGTATTCGAGTGTAAGCGACGCCATTTTACGCTCATACACATATGACAAAGAGTCAAATTACCAACTTCCACGGCCAACATACACCACGCACTCCTATCCTTTGAGTAGATCCCGCCACGCGCCGCTGGTAGGATTTTACATAATTTATGTATATCACGGTATAAAGGAACGGGAATGCTAATTTACTTGTAGAGGTTTGTGTTGGTATAATGAGATTTTTTTTACGACGTGAATATATATATTAGGTCTTTACATATAAAATTGGCGTTTAATTTGGGAGACACAAAATGTCGAATATTTTTTTAATGTGATATATTTATTTAATCATAGTATGAACTATTGTTGTCTATGCACTTTTGCTATCTCACTGAGCTTTTAGTAAAAAAGCATTCGGATTGGAATCAATAAAATATTTGGAGGCTGTTTGGACAGACCCATCGGAGTTGATTTTTTCCTTGCAAGAAGTTATTCAAATTTCGAATAAATATGGTAATCTATTGGAGCAAGGTCCGAGAGTATGGTGGATGTCTTAGACATTCCAATTGAAGCTCTTCTAATTTGGTAGCCGTCTGTTGTGCAATGTGTGGTCTAGCGTTCTCGTGAAGCAGCAGTGGCGCAGGCCGATTGGCCAGCCTTAGTAGTTTATCAGCTAGCTTTTCCATCGTGGTTTGAAATTGCTGACAATAGACGTCTGCCGTAATCATCTGGCTAGATTTGAGAAAACACGAAAGTATTCCACCAAATGTCCAGCCATTGCGATATGCACTTCCGATTGTAGTAGCGAATCCACTTTTCATCCCAGATAATGGTTCTATGTAAAACCCTTCCTTATTGTGCCGGTTAACTAATGTAACTTGGACGTGATTTGCGATGGATCCGCTTCCATTCCATCCAAAGGATATTCCTTCAATTCTTCATTATCAACTTGGGTCTCCGGCTGGTCACGGGACTTGTTCTGAAGGTCGAATTTTCCAGAACGAAAACATTGGAACCAAGAATGCACTGTGTGTTCTTTCCTTTTGCAACACGACCGCTATATATGTGATTAGCCCTTCGAGCCATTTCCGCAGCCCTAGTGCCAAGGTGGCACTAGGGCTGCGTGGTACATTACACTAGGTGCCAAGGAACTCATACTCGTAAATAACGGGATTTTTCGAATATTCCATTTTGTTAACTAAGTGACGTAAACAGAAAAAAAACAGGAGAAACAAACAAATTAATGGCGATAATGAAACACATGCAGCTATTTAAATTTGAATTTGGAATCCCTAACCAAAGAGGAAAAAAATGTGATTAAAGTGGCCAGTACGACAAAACGCCTATTTCATATTTAAGGACCTAATATAATATCGTAAAGATCTAATTATGTCAAAATACTTATGTTTTTCCCGACTGCTAAGGAAGAGTTATGTTTTTCGCGCGTATCTCATATAATGTAATATTCTTTATTACCTCATATCACCAGAACCGCTGAACGGATTTACATAATTGAAGTATCGCTAGATTCGTATTTGCAGTCCAAGTGTTCTTAGATTCATCATGATTGTTTTTTTTAACGTCACCTGACGTTAAAAAAACAATCTTGATGGCTGTGGGACGCCATTGGACTTAGTGAAAAAAAAAATCGTTTCGAATACCGTAATATGGGTATGAAATTCAATCAAAAGAACTTAATACGAGGATTTCAAAAAGGTATATTATGATTATTATTACCATAATAAATCCTAACAAAAAAGTGAAAATAAAAAAAATATTTATAAAAACAAAAACCCCGACTGCATTGCAAAACACACACTTGCACTGCAAAACTAAAAAGAAAATAAACAAGCCCAATAGTTTATTAGGATTAACAGTCGGGACCTATAAGTAATTCTTCAATCAATAAAATCTTTATAAGGAACCTGTTAATCCTAATAAACTATTGGGCTTGTTTTTTTTTCAGTCGGGGTTTTTGTTTTTATAAATAAATATTTTTTTACTAAGCAATGGAATGGAACAGCATTTGGATATAAGCGCTGATGTTTACGGGGTCGTTGTTCACTAGGCATGTCATAATGTATATTTAAATGTTATTTTCCCTTTTAGCATCAGGGGTGACAAACTTTTTTTATAAGCTAATAAAATAGTATACAACATATAGTATAGTAAAAAAAATAGTATACGTATATTAGAAGAAAGATTCTACAATTTCGAAATCGATTGATTTCTATTCTCTATTATATGGAATAAAGTAATGGGCGATTTTATTATTTATTTTTAGAGAGAGAAAAGTGAAGTGCAGAGTACCTAGTCACTTCTTTGCCTACCATGTTGTATAAGAAATAAGTCATAAACTGAGAAAAAAAGCTCATTTTATTTATTTACTAAAGCGTAGCCTCTGTCAAATACATCGTTATCAACTTGTCGATTTTATATCAAATAAATTCTTAATTGGTAAATGTGAATAGTTAACAGTCAACAGTCTTATTTATTTTGCAGTGTGGTGTTTGCCCACCATGCCCTGCGCCCTGCAACCCAAACGCACCTCCGGTGAGAAAATAGCGAATTATTTTTTATTGTTTAGTACACAAAACATTAACTTATATTATATAAATTCTCTATCATATTTATATTATATTAGACTCCAGCGGAGAGGGAAGTTCAGAAACTTAGTATACAACTTCGTCAGACAGAAGAAAGTTTGAAGACCAAAGTCACTGAGGTATTTATTTATATATATACTGTATACGTATAGAAATATATTATAGATAAATAAGCTTCACGCTGTAACACGCGCACAGCAGGATAGGCAGAGGGAGCCCCTAGACACTCCGTTCCCCATTTTCCGCCGAATTCTGGAGGCATTGTAAGTTGAGTGGCGCATCTCAGCGCCGCACTTTGCCACGACACCAGAGAGAAAAAATTAAAATATACATTTAAATAAATATTTCATCTCCTCGAGTGAGAATCTAATCCAGAACCAGTCGATTTTACAGTCACACTTTGTTGCCCCTGCGCCACGACTGGCCTCAAGAAAAAGAAATATATTTTTTGGTAATATAACTGCATTTATGTAACATAGCTAGCTTTTATCTAGCTAGGACCTACGAGTATGTACTATACATTTGAAATGTCCGAGGTACCTTGACCGTCGGTAAAATGGCGTACGTCGTATATTAAAAAAAATGTTCAATTTGAAATCTTAGTTTTTGAGATAACTGCATTTAACCAAAGAAAACAATCAGTTTTACAATATTTGTATATATTTATTTAAATGTTTAACTGTTTATATTTAGTGTGCAATGCTACGTACTGAGCTATTGAAAAAGAAAGAGGAATTAGAAAAAGAACGATGTCAACATAGAGAGGTTCAGAATAAGCTAAGGGAGCTTGAAATGAAGTTTGAAGGTTTAACAACACACACAAATATGCTGTTGGGCACCAAGGAGCAAGCCTTTGAGCAAGAAGTCAATGTGAGAGCACTGAAACAGTGTTACCGGGAAGCGAGAGAGGAGATTGACGAGCTGAGAATCTTAATGAAAGAGCAGAACAACCAGTTACAAGATTATAGAGTTAAAGTAAGATTTACACGTATTAATTAAAGAACAAAAAATACATGTTAACATTTTTCCGCGCGGAGAGTAGAATGACTGTAGATAGTGTTGACATATGCACTTCCTTGTCTACTTTTGCCCCCGAATTCGAGATATTACGTGTTAAGTGCCGTAACTCAACGCCGCGCTTTGCCTAGTTACAAGAGCAAGAAAATAAAAATATTAAATATTTAATTTCCCTACAAGGAAATCGAACTCAACCGTCGTGTTTATAGTTGCATCCTTGAGCCCATGCGCCACAACGGCCCCTGCCTGTATATATTGTATATTTTAAAATATTTAATTCTACTCAATACGCCCACTGTAAGTAATTAAATATAAAATATATTTCTTCATGTAAATTTTGATTTTGTAATTTTTTACCAGTATTTACAAGCGCAGCAACTTGTTGAGGAACAGCGAAGACAAATGGACATGATGGACATGGACAACACGAGGATAAGTGAACAAATTAATTTGGAGATTCAGCGCGTAAAGGTATACAATAAAATATTATTATAACGTGAACATACGTGTATAGCAGCAACTCAACGCCGTAATATTTTTGCTTTTCAACATGCACTGATTAGAAAAATTCGGCGGAAAATGGGCAACGGAGTGCCTTAACACTATGTTCCTCTGGCGTACCCTGCTGTGTGCGGGATACAGCGTGAAGCCGATTTATTTTATTTATTATTAAATAATAAAATGATAAAAATTCACAGCTTAGTGAACGATACGAACTTTAGTGAGCGAACGAGCAGTAAAATCTGGTATAGAATAGAATATACAAATTGTATTCTATCGGTATTTCTGCGGTCTGCTCTAAGGCAAGGCGTCAGTATTGAGTGTCAGCGTCTAACAATGTTTCGGTAGGCTAACGAAACGACTAGGCCACAGTCACATCGGCGATGCATGTTTGTTTTTCAGCTTCACGCTGTATCCCGCACACAGCAGGGTAGGCAGAGGGAACCTAGTGTTAAGATACTGCGTGTTGAGTAGCGGTACTCAACGCCGCGCTTTGTCTTGACACCAGAGCGAAGTAACGGAAATATAAATTTAAATACATATTTCATTTCCTCGAGTGGGGATCGAATCCACAACCAGTCGCTTTTTGTACAGCCACACTTTGTGCCCTTGCGCCACGTATCGTTTCTCCTAATTGCCTACTAATTACATTTTTTTATGACAATTAATAAATTTCATTCAGCTGAAATTCCAAGAAAAATTACAAGAGCTGGCTCCTATTCCGGACCTTCTGAAAGCAACGCAAATGAAATTAAAAGATGCCCAACAATCACAGGCAATAGCGGAGCACAACGCTGAACAACTGGCCAGGGAATTGAATTCCGCTAGAGAAAAGGTCGCGGCACACTTCTCGTATATTTTATATTATTAACCTATTTTATATGTCAGTTATTCCATGTTGAAGGTAAGGAAGTCGATTTCCGATTGAAGCATATATTTTTATGCTTATGCTTTGTTTGTTATGATGGTAAAGATGTTCTCTTTGTTTACTTTTTGTCTTTACAAAATATAGAAAAAATGTGTTTATTATATATAAGATGATTGATATAATTTTATTTCTGCTAATATTTGTGTATTTCGATTTAACGTTTATAGTTTCTTAATTAAAAAAAATAATTAAATCAGCTTCATGCTGTATCGCGCACACAGCAGGTTAGGCAGAGGGAATCTAGTGTCAAGATATTTCGTTACCCACTTTACGCCGAAATCTGGAGGCATTGCGTGTTAAGTGGCGGAACTCAATGCAGCACCTTTTCTCGACACCAGAGCAAAGAAATGAAAATATAAATGTAAATAAATATTTCATTACCTCGAGCGGGCATCGAACCCACAACCAGTCGCATTTACAGTCACATTTTGTGTTCCTGCGCTACGACTGCCCTCACAAATAATTTTTACTTACTTAATTATTGTTTTTTATTGAATAGGTCCACGTCCTACTCCATAATAGTTTGAAACAACCCGAAAAGCAACCAGAACGAGGTGCAGATGAAAAACAGATGGCGCTTCTACAGCAGAGAATAGCACAACTCACCGAAACCAACATGTCACTGAAAAGTGAAATAGAACGGCTTAAGTAATTTTAATTTATAAAATTCGTTTTAAAAAAGATATTTAAAATATCTACTATCCCACTTGTATTTTAAATATTCCCTTTTTTGAGGCCGCCCTGAAAACGCGGTCGTTGTGGGTTCGATCCCCATGTAAGATTGTATTTAAATTACTATTATTTATTCGTTATTACTCGAACATTAAAAATTTGGAATATTTGGCTGTGCGTCAACATTCTGTTTTAACAATAGTTTACTTTGTTGGGGGAGAATGCGTTTTTTCATATTTTTTTCCCGCTTTTGTGAGACAAAATGTAGTATTGGGATATATTCCTTATTTTAAAAATCTAGGCTTAGTCTTCCAAGGTTCTCTTTGCCTCCTTTGCTATGAGCGGGGTATAGTGCGAAGCTAAAATAAGTTAAAATGAATTGTCTCAGCATTATATTGTTTTTCCGTTAGCTGCAGTAACAGTTTGTATATTGAAAATATGAAATAGTACCTACGTAGGTATAAATGTCTTACCATACCTACTCATTATGCTTGTTTTGAGTTGAAAAAATTCGAAGGTTGTCGGTAATCTTTTTATCTATCTTTTTTATCTAAGGATATAGTACGGAAGGTAATCGTTTTAATCTAAAGATAAAATATGCACAGTCAATAAAATATATATAGTAACGCACACATAGTTGGTATATATATATTATACTATTGTCGACCGTAAACTATTGAAGTTCATATTTGGTTAGTACCGGGTCCTTTGGAAAGTTATCCCTACAAAGGATTTTTGGAGATTCTACTCCCAAAACGGTAAAATAGATTATGAAAGTTTGCATGAACCTTTATATATTATATACGCTTAAATTTTTCACTAAAATTGTATTACAAATTGTATTTAATTAATTTTAAGTGGATATAAAATCAAATAATGTTGTATATTCGATATGCACTACAAGAATGACTATTTTAACTTTTTAAATTATAAAATAACACTTTATTTGGAAACGACACAACACGGCGTTAGGTTCTGCAACCGAATGAGTATAACATTTGTCAAAATTTTAATACATACCATAAAAAAAGGAAATAATACACCAATAATTTCTCCACAGGGCCAATGTAATACGCATGGAAGAAGCTGTACTGGCCAACGATAAGCGTTTGCAGGAGAAGATGCACGAGTGCGCCCAGCTCGGCGGTGAGCTGGACCGCGCGCGCGATGAGGCCGCCAGGGCGTTGCAACGTGCTAACGAACGCACCGAAACTATTAGAAAGTGAGTGGTTTTGTTCTGTTTCACGCTGTATCCCGCATGTATTAGGGTAGGTAGTGATGACCTAGTGTTAAGACACTCCGTTCCATTTTTTCCGCCGTATTCTGCTGGTTTTTCTCTTTGCATCGACACCAGAGAGAAATAAAAATATGAAATATAGAATAAATTAATATAGAAAGTAAATTATTATGCATTTTTTTTATGTATATTTTTTATACTATTGTAGCTTATTTCATAGGAGTATATGGTAACGGAGACTGACGATAAAGTTTAGAGTACAGTATATGAAACATAATTATTTGATTGATGGCGAAATCGCAATACTTATAAACACGCAATTGCTATAATATATTTGTAAATCATTTAATAAGATTGGATAGAATTATGTGGGATGTGATGATATTGTGAAAAGCATCAAAGTAAAAATAATAAATAAATAAATCAACTTCACGCTGTATCCTGCACACAGCAGGGTAGGCAAATGGAACCTAGTATTAAAACACTCTCTTTCCCACTTTCCTCCGATTTCTGGAGGCATTGCGTGTTGAGTGGCGGAACTCAACGCCGCGTTCTGCCTGTTCTACAGAGCGGAGAAATGTAAATGTACATTTAAATAAATATTTCACCTCTTCGACCGGGGGATCGAACCCACAACCAGTCGCTTCAACAGTCACACTTCGTGCCCCTGCGCCATGACTGGCCAAAGTAAATTTTTATTTACACTAAGTTCCCATGTTCCCTCTGCCTACCCTGCTATAAAGCTAGCTAAAAAAATGCTAAGTAAAATACCGGTTAACCTTACTGTTCATCAGACAAAAATAAAGTAATTCAAGGCAAAAAAAATGCCTTGCGATAAGAAAAAAGTTGTACTCTTCACAGTCTTTATGGAAATTGCGTCGTGTGGGGTGATATGATTGTATTGTTTAAATTGTTAGCGTTTAAATTATAAATTATAAATGAGGCCGGTCGTGGCGCAGCGGCACGAGGTGTGACTGCAAAATCGACTGGTTGTGGGTTCGATCCCCACTCGAGGAGATGAAATATTTACTTAAATTTATATTTCCATTTCTTCGCTCTGGTGTCGAGGTTAAGCGCGGCGTTGAGTTCTGCCACTCAACACGCAATGCCTCCAGAATTCGGCAGAAAGTGGGGAACGGAGTGTCTTAACACTAGGTTCCCTCTGCCTACCCTGCTGTGTGCGGGATACAGCGTGAAGCTAATTTTAATTTTTATTTAAATTATAAATTGTACTAAAGTCACAGATATGAGAAGTTTAATAACATTTCTTTTTATTATCAGCTTCACGAGATATTCCGCATATATATGGGTAGGTCGAGGTTAGGTTAGTTAGGCTAGTGTTAAGAGTTGCTCCGTTTACCACTTTCAGCAAAATATTTCGAAGCATTGCGTAGTGCTGAAACTCAACGCTGGGCTTTACCTTAGTATCAGAAGAAATGAGATTAAATTAATAAATAATAATTTCCATTTCCTCGCGTGAGGATCGAACCCACAAGCCTGCGTCACAATTTCAATAACATTTTTTTTTCTATAATACGTTACTGTTACGTAGTTTCTTAAAAAAATATCTTATATATAAGTATATAACATAATTTGTCCAATTAGATGTATGCAGACAACAGTGGGTGAGCTGGAAAGGCAGCTGGCATCAGCTAGAGCTCAAGTTAAAACTGCTGAAAAAGATCGAGAGGAAGTGAGTGTTTAATAATAGGTTTTTTTATAACATCATTTTGTTGTTTTATAATGTGTATATATTTATAATAAATATCGCAAATATATAATTTATATATATTTTAGTAACTCTTCCGTAAACAGGTAAACTTATAGTTATTGGACGTTGAAATTTGACATATAGGTAGTGTATGGAGTGTAAAGGGAGCACTAAGAAAGGCTCTCTTAATCTACTAAACGGGAACGGCAAATGTTCCATTTTGATCTATTCCACCAAGTCCACGCAAGCTAAGCGGTCGACGACTGTCTATCAATCAACGCTTTGTTGACATCTAATTGCTTGAAAATTGGCTCGTCCGTATCCGACGACAATATTTTTTTTAGCACCAACCTTATGTCGGGCTATAGATTTTTTTTTTTTATGGAAAAGACAAGGCAAACGAGCGTTCGGGTCACCTGATGGTAAGTGATTACCGCCGCCCACGACCCCGTGCAACACCAGAGGAGCTACAGGTGCGTTGCCTGCCTGTAAGGTGGGTTGGGCGCCGGAGCCCGGCATTACCTGATGCGAAACGCAGTGGCATAAAGCCACTACTTCACGCCGGTTTTAAATGCCGGGGGTGGTAATGATCCGGTCGAGTCTGCCCATGCGTGTTGCCATTGCTGGCGACGTGACTCTACCACACGTACTTTAGTCGCCTCTTACGACACCACCAGTACCAGGATGATCCTATTCTAGGCCGGGATCACACGGCAGGATGAATATGAATTTTAGCGTGCTTAATTTTCCTGTATTATATTAGTGTAAAAAATACAATGAGATTCTACTAAAAACGTACATATTTTATCCTTCAATTCATTTTTTGCAAACCAAGTGGAGAATATTAGCAACATTTTTTTAAACTGAAAATAAATATTTATATAAATTTATAATAGAAATAAATATTTATATAAATTTATAATATTATATTATATTATAATTTTTATATAAATGTATGGATCTTTTTGGATGGATGGAAATGGAGTTTTTTTTTACAGCTACAATGTCGTATGCAGTGTCAAATCAAGAGACTGAATGAGAACTTCGAGCAGGCCCAGTTTAGAATATTGGGTCTCCAAACGCAAGTTCAGACTCTGAGACGCACCGTCTCCAGCACCGGCGAAGGAGAAGGAGATGGGGACGTGCAAGAATGCGCTTGCAAATCTGTTTTTGATAATCCATAATTTGTACGACATATTTGACGCTTAATTTTGCAATAATGTCTGTTTTGTTACCTGAACGTTTTTTTTTTATTTAGTTATTGGTAGGCAACGCCTTGGATACAAAAAAATTAAGACAGTTTAAAAAAATTTAATATTTTTATATATATATTTTATAGATATATATCACTTACTATGATTATAAAATGAAGTATTTTCTTCCGAGGTTTATTTTATAATTACAAAGTTGCCAGACGCGTGTAGTTTTGTAATAGAGTGGCATCGCCTTTTGTTGAAACGGGTCATTGTTATCATTCACTTTGATCCCTCTTAGTTCGGATAATGTAGGTTCCCTTGTTGAAAATTATTCCTGTGTGCTAAAACAATATGTATAATATTTCACGGCTTTTATAAATAATGTTGGATACTTACTATAGGTTGTATTTTAGAGGTGATTTAAAAAATTATGAGTTTTTGTGTATGTACATAACATTATACATACATATACGTTCAATGTAAATTGATTTTAGATTGCTCTTATGGTGATAATAAAAAAAATGTTGTGTGTATTGGTTTGTATTTATTCTCTCCTAAAACAATTTTCTTATGTTTCTCAAAAAATTGCTTACCTATTTTTGAGATATGTTTCCTTACTTATAACCGACAAATTTAGTTTTATACAAAAAGGCCCAAAATTAAATTTAATATATTAACAACTATTTGAGACTGCAATGTAATCATAAATAACACAATTGAAAAAGAAGCAAATTCAGAAATTACTTTTTATTTTTTTTGTATTTTTAACAGAAACAAATATAATTTTTAAAGGTATTTTTAAACTAGGATAATAAAATGTAATGATAGAAATAGTTTTATTTTTTCTGTGTTTCAACGCTAACAATATAAACATTGCTGTTCGCAGCGTAACAGGATCTCAGTGATTCTTGTGCAATGTGAGTCTCTTTGTGAGGCGGTCTCGCTACAGCGTGGAAACGGTCTACTGCTTCAGATAATGTACTGATTGCTTCATCTGGTTTCTCCTCATCCATGAATCTAGCTCCGTCCTAATAAAGAAACAATTTTTGGACAGTGTTTATAAGAAAGCGGATTTTTAATATCAAGATATTTTTTTTTAGAGAACCTAGTGAGACATTACGTTCCTAATTTTTGGTACATCGCGCGTGCTGTATAGCGGAATTGAACGCTGTGATTTGTTTTGTTACCAGAACTAAGAAATTTATTCTAAATAGTTACCTCAGCACCTTGACTTTCTCAATAATGGTGTAAGAAAACAAACATATACTGATTATAAAAGAATGATATTGCATCATATTTACTCTTCCTATTGACTACATAGGAAGTGAGATTCAGTGTAATGTAGGACGTCTTCTATGTAGGTGGGGTGACAACATACGCAAAGCTGCTGACAATGTTTGGATGCTACTGGAGAGGCCTCCAGCAGTGGACAGGCTGATAATGATGCAAGATTTCAAAAATATGCATATTTAAACATCTTTTCATGTAACCTGATATTGCAGTAAACATTTCTCGATATCTTGAAGATATTCTCTTTTCAAGTCTTCGTTGATGACTGTAGAACACTTAGGGCACCTATTTGGTAAATTTTTATGGGAGCCAAATTTCGCACGACAATTATTATTAAAACACCTGAAATTAAAATAAAATAAACGAATATAATATTAGTCTTACGTAGAAATATCTAAATATTACTATGGACTTTAAAGATAGCTTAGTCTTACATCAAAGTTATATATACCATTTTAAAGAAAGTTGTTTGACAAAATAACTCTTTTATTGAAATAGTTGTTACTTTAGCTTTCAATATAGGTTAAGATCTTATCTTAAACCTGATATTATTATTACAAAATAAAAATATTACAGATTAGTATATTATTAATATGTAGTTCAAGCGGGCGAAGCCGCGAGCGGGACGCTAGTTACAAATAAGTTGGAAGAACGCATACCTGAAAGATACACTCGATTCAGTTCCCATCTGCTTAAGGGTCGGCCAATCTTCATTACAAGCAATACATTCGCAACGGAACCAATATCTACACGCTAGCATCCTTTGTCTTTCCTTAAGACTTCGCATTAAGAAATGTGGGCCGTAGTTTTCGGACACGACTTCCCCAGGCTGAAGCGGCCTGGTAGCCCTTAACACTATTTTTTGATTTTCAAAATATCTGAAATAAGAATTTTACATGTTTTTTGAATATAAAAGTTTTAATTCCAGCTTCACTCTGCATCTCGCGTGGCAGAGAGATTATAATATCAACACCCTCCGTTCTACACCACGGCCGCAAAATAACATAATTATCTATTACTATAATATTTCATCATGCTTCAAATTCTATTTTAAGCAAACATGGAAAATTCAGTCAGCAATCAAGTCCGAATATTATTTTTAAATTGAGTATGGTTAATTTCCATTTCCATCGCTTTTAAGAGGTAAAAGATTTATTCGTTGCGTTTATAATATTTACCTACATGATCAAATGTAAGTTGGTTATTGGTTTATTAAATTTGTTACTTATTTATATTGATATATATATANACCTATTTAAAGACAAATATTATTGTATAATTTATTTTCAGGGTTCCGTTCCTCAAAAAGAAAAAAAAAGGAACTCTTATAGAATTACTGTATTGTCCGTCTGTCTGTCTGTCACGACCATTTATCCCGAGATTATCTGGAGGTATCAAGCTAGTAGGTATCATATATTAAATGTACGGACTTTTGGAGACTAGAAATTAAACTTCTAAGACAAGGCAATCAATACCTACGAACATCATAAAGGTACTTGCATCGTTATTGCTTATTTCGTTTTGTATGTTTTTTCGCCGTTTAAACAAAAACTATAAGACACCCGTAGGCATACAGTTACGAAATTTAACATGTAGACCTATAATACATAGAGACCTTACAATACAAATGAAGAAAAAAATCCGTGTAGTGAAAATATATAGGTATTACATAGAAAAAAAAACAAACTCATATTTGTAGTCCATTTCATAAGTGCTAGCTGCTAACGCATGCATATTTAAATTTGTCAACTTTTGTAAGTTATATGTTTGTGCTTTTGTGGTATATTTCCCATTGATCTTTCATTTCATTCTAAAATGGGTACGGAGCCCTCGGTAGGCGAGTCTAACTTGTATTCAACGGGTTTTTATTTTTTTGAAAATAAATATCTTCGGAAACTGAGTAAAAATTATTCTATTTATATTAGCAAATAAATATGATTAAATATTTTTTTTTAAATACTAACTCCCTGTTATACAAAGCACAACAACGTGTGACCCTCTTATATATACTGATCGTACATTTTATTCTGAACAGGAAGTTTCGAGACACGCGATGGCTACCGCGATTTACTCTATACGTTGACTATAGAAATAGAATTCAATAACATTTTCAAGAAACTGACAGACCAATGATATTTATATAAATAGGAAGCCCAACTTATATTTTTATTAAAGCTTTCAACTATATAACATTTTCTATTAAAATAATTGTTGTTCTTAAAATAACTTATGTGGTGGTAAATTCTGTAGCGTGTATATTGTCATTGTTGGATTGGCAATTTATAAACGATTGCAATTTCTTCTTTCAATAAACAATATCTTTATTTTTAAATTCATATTCAAAATTCAAATTTTAATTTTGAATTTGCCATTTATAAGATCAATTTGTTGTTCGTCTACCTGTTCTATGTCTGTCCGTTTTTCTCAAGATCGCGTAGAGGTATCCAGCTGAAATTTATAATTAATACCCTGGGGTCTACGGTATTTAAGAGCACAGGTAAATTAAACTTCTAAGACATCAAAATTAAAAGATACTGGCGTTTATGTATTGGTTTCGCTGCACTCTGTATGAAATTAGCCGCATAATCAAAAATTATATGATATTTCTCGTAGACCTACGATCATGATTTTTTTCTAGAAGTAAAAAAAAATACAGTAACTACACATAAAGTGAAAAAGTAAATTTTGGGATAAAATTAATATCACATAAAGAATTGTTACAAATTTCCATACAATTTATTTTATTTTATACAAAATGAGTGCGTGCACTAATAAAATTAAGTTTGTCAACTGTTATAAAACACGTCGACGTTGACCTTCAATCATGTAATACCTTCGTCGATTAGCGCGAATCCGACTCGCACTTGACCGGCTTTTATGATACAGCAGTAAAATTGATTTTCAATACAAAATAAAGACATACTAGTTGAATTTAATTTCCTGTAAACAACTATCTATACCAGAGCAAAGCTAAGCAATTAAAGTTGGTACAAAGCAAATACTATAGACTAGAAAGTTGGTACGACAGCTGCCGAAGACTGTATATTAAACTGTGAACACATCATATATTAACGATTTAATAGCTTTTAAAAAAAATAATTATGATATAAGGCCAGTAGTGGCGCAGAGGCACAAGCGTGTGACTATAAACGCAACAGGTGAGTTCGATTACCACTCGAGGAAATAATATAATTTCTTGTGTCGAGGCTCAGCGCGGCGTTGGGAGAATTTGGCTGAAAGTAGGGAACAGAGCGTCTTATATCTAGGTTTTCTCTGTCTATCCTGTTGTGTGCGGGATACAGCGTGATGACGTTCGCCGTGGTGCTGCGGGATATCGTCTGACTAGAAACGCAATGGTTGTGTGTGTTCGATCTCCATTTGGGGGAATGAACTAAAATATATGTCAATTATTTTTAGTTCATCGCTATTAAAGTTTTCATATTTAACGCGCAAAATTTTAAGAAATGAGATTGAAGATAAGAGAGAAATGAGAGATTTTGAGATAAATAACTTGGATCTTGAGAAACGGTGTGAAATAGGTTCCTTCTGACAATCCAGCTACGACATATGGACACAACAAATCCATATGGACATAAAGATTTATTTATTATTCTCACCTTCACAAAACTGTGAAGGTGAGAATAATAAATACCTAGCAGGGTAGTCAGAGACAAAAAAAAACCACCAAACGTTACACAAGAAATGATAACTGACACAATACTAATGTGCAATGTCTTCCATAAAAAAAAAACTATATACAATTATTACAAAAACAAAAAGATAATTGTTAGTGTTAATTGGGAACAAATATATATATTGAATGAAGTGTACCAACCTTGCCACAGCGGGATAGCACTCGTGGTTAAACAGCGCTCCGGTGGGGTATATGCCGACTGCGACGTAAATTGGTTTAGAGCCACTGAATCTGTGATGGCCGCGCACCGTTTCGTATATCTCGTGGGCATTGAATTGCAGTAATTGCAAATTACGGACAATCAACTCACAAATCACGTTCTCGGCTGAAATATAGACGAATTTAATGTGTATTGTTAAGATTTTGTATGTAACAATATTTACTTAAATTTATATTTCCATTTCTTTGCTCTGGTGTCGAGGTTAAGCGCGGCGTTGAGTTCTGCCCCTCAACACGCAATGCTTCCAGAATTCGGCGGAAAGTGGGAAATGGAGTGGGTTAACACTAGGTTCCCTCTACCTACGCTGCTGTGCGCGGGATACAGCGTGAAGCTGATTTCATTTTTTTAATTTTTAAGAATTAACTAAACTATGTCTAAACTGTTATTACTTTAATCTATGAACCGATTGAAAGAAAGTAACACTATGTAATGTATGTATATATGTGTATAATGTAAATAATATTATTGAACAATGCTTTATTAGTTAACAATAATGAGTCCCACCAACGTACTATGCACTCGTGCAAATAATAGTAATTTTTGTTTTCATCAAAATTGGGTCAGGATTGTGAAAGCTATGGCGTTGTAAAATTTCACCGCTTTTAAATTTGCGCTTTTTCGCCCAGTCGCGACTGTTATGTCCAAATACCAGTGATGCGAATGTTTTTTTAACTTTTTTTATTTATTTATTTATTTACTGTTAAAACTGTTGGTTTGGTTGGTAAACGCACAAGCAAAGAGACAAAAAAATATATTAAAAATTATAATTTTGGTTATACTATTATTTCAATAAATGCCCACAACAACAGATTATCTCACAAATCGTCCGTACAGACATCCAATCGGCCACATTCTTATTAAATGAATAATAAATTTGTTACCGTGACATAAGTTTTCCTTTTCGCAATCACGAAAAAAGCCACTTTTTTTTAAACACTCCTTAAGGAAGAGCCCCATGATTATTCTTTTCAGATAATCACCCCCCTTCCTCTGATCTGAATGTGAGCAAAGTGCGTAAATCTGTGCCGCTGTCGTTTCCAATCTCTCTTGGTAAGTCATCTTGTCCTCGATCTTTGCTTCCACACTTTTGTTGCTTGAAGTTTTATCCTCAAAACATTTTAGGCCCTTTTTCGTTCTGTTAAGACGTTCCTTTCTGCTTTTTAATTTATTCTTTTTACTTCCTTCGATGTCGTTTAATAAAGCGCTCTCCATCGTTTTGACTTCGCCGCTCAAATATTTCGTATGAATTTGTAAACAGGTGTCTAGGCCGGCTTGAGTGACCATGCGGAGTGCAATATGGCTGAGGATTGACATTCCTGATCCTGAAAATATTAAAAAAAAAAATCAGCTTCACGCTGTATCCTGCACACAGCAGGGTAGGCAGAGGGAACCTTGTGTTAAGACACTCCGTTCCCCACTTTCTGCCGAATTCTGGAGGTATTGCGTGTTGAGTGGCAGAACTCAACGCCGCGCTTAACCTCGACACCAGAGCGAAGAAATGGAAATATAAATTTAAGTAAATATTTCATCTCCTCGAGTGGGGATCGAACCCACAACCAGTCGGTTTTGCAGTCACACCTCGTGCCGCTGCGCCACGACTGGCCTCTGAAAATATTTATCCTATTATTATTATTTTAGGTCGATCGTGGCGCAGGCGCATAAGCGTGAGATTGTAAATCGACAGGTTGTGGGTTCAATCGCCACCAGAGGAAATTTAATATTTAATATTTTTGTTTCTCCGCTTTGGTCAAGAGACAAAGCAAGGTGTTGAGTTTCGTCAATTAAACACGTACCTACTATCTTCAGAATTCTGCGAAAATTGAGAAACGGTATGACCCAACACTAGGTTCCCTCTGCTTACTCTGCTGTGTGTGGGATACAACGTAAAGCTATATAAAAATACAGTATTATCATCTTATCTGAGATATGCGCGCTTAGACAAATCGAATATGCAATATTTTAAACATTGATATATATGCAGGTAAATCTACTAAAATAATATTAAACATCATATTTTTTTAAGTAGATAATTTACCCATTAAAAGATCCAAAAATTGACACTCATAAGAATGGTAAGTGGGCACAGCGGCGTCCCGACATTTGGTGGAACAGAACGCCACCGCCGAGCAAGTGGGACACCACACCGGCGCTCCGTCTTCGAAGCAATCTAACCTATTGGAAATAAATACAAACGTAAGTTTTAAATGTGTTGTTTTTTTACATACAAAACCAGCGACTAAAACACAGCTTCGCCCGCTTTAACTTATGGTTGCATTATAGCCAAATTATGATATGTAAGCAAGCTACTTTACTGTAAAGTTTTATCTAAATTAGTTTAGTAGTTTTTGGGTAAGTGGAAACAGCACTCACCTCATAAACTTTCATATTTATAATATTAGTAGGATAGGATAAGTATTTCTGACTTTAGTTACAAGTAATCGTTTTAAAAGATTTTGCTTTTAGCTTCAGATATCCTGTCAAATATATATATATATATATATATATATATATATATATATATATATATATATATGTGTGTGTGTGTATATATCAAGGATGGTAAGGGAACCTTATACTACAACATTTGTACTACACACACCATCTAATTTTCAAGACATTCAAAGCGAGTACACGAAATTAACTTATACTATATTGAAAACAGTATTATATTGTAAAATTACAATTATTCTCTCAATATTATATTATAAATGAAAATAAAATCCCCGCCTTGTACAACCATAATTAATAGTTAAACGATATTATGTAATTTAATAATAAAATGTATATTATATATAAATTTTCACATTTTCAATTGTTATCACAGCGTTCATAATAACCGTAAGAACACCGTAATAAAGTATGAAATGACGTCCTCCATTGAAAGTACGTCGGCTGTTGAAAACTGAATAAATATTTATTTTTTGGCAGAACGAGTATTAACATGACTGTGCCATAATTAATTATTTTTCGTTATGATTACATTATATGAATACAAGTGTGCACTTGTTTTTGTTTGTTTTTTGTATTTCGTGCTCTTAATTCATGGGCTCGATAGATTTTTAATATTTTTATTATATTGTAAGTGTGGACGGGAAGAAGATATCTTATAATTTTTTTTCAGCTTCACGCTGTATCCCGCACACAGCAGGGTAGGTAGAGGGAACCTAGTGTTAAGACATTCCGTTTCCCACTTTCCGCCAATTTCTGGAGGCATTGCGTGTTGAGTGGCGGAACTCAACGCTGCGCTTTAGCCTCGACACCAGAGCGAAGAAATGAAAATATAAATGTAAATAAATATTTCATGTCCTCGAGTGGGGATCGAACCCACAACCAGTCGATTTACAGGCACACTTTGTGCCCCTGCGACGACGGGCCTGGACTTATAATTTTTATTTATAATATAACTTACTAATAATTAAAAATGTGTAAAATTATGAGGATGGATGTTTGTTCCATGTATTGTGCAATAGTGTGAGTGTAATAGTTACTAAATATATTTAGATAAAACTTTACATTAATATAGCCAATACATCAAAGAGAAGAAAGAACTAAGAAAGACTAAGCAGACGAAGCCGCGCGTGGGTCGCCAGTATTCCAATATTTTTTAATAATGTAAATTTCTAAATCGAATAAATTAAATTGAGGCCGGTCGTGGCGCAGCGGCTCGAGGTGTGACTGCAAAACCGACTGGTTGGGGGTTCGATCCCCACTCGAGGAGATGAAATATTTACTTAAATTTATATTTCCATTTCTTCGCTCTGGTGTCTAGGTTAAGCGCGGCGTTGAGTTCTGCCACTCAACACGCAATGCATCCAGAATTCGGCAGAAAGTGGGGAACGGAGTGTCTTAACACTAGGTTCCCTCTGCTTACCCTGCTGTGTGCGGGATACAGCGTGAATAAATTAAAAGACGAGTCCAACATTTACACTAGAATACATATAATAATAAAGCACCTCTCGATTATTTTGAAGTATTAAATTATATTATATAATACTAAAACAACTAACAACTATCTATATTATATATAGAAGTATATATGTATAATATATAATATTGTTAGAAATCGGAAGCGGTTAACGTTTTTAAAAAAACACCATAAAAACACATATTGTCTATATGTTTCTAAACTAGTTGGAAAGGGATACTATGTAATTGCAAAAAGTGATATGTATCACCTACTAACAATACTTCACACTAGTTTCCTTCAAATAGGGGCCGTTGCCTACAACTGCCCCCGATTGATACAATTCCACTGCTTTTATCATCTTTTTCACCTAAATTACACGAGTACGCTAACAATATATATATTATATATAGAAGTATCATTAAAACATAATATATGTATATGGTTTCCATTTTCCATTACAGGAACAGTTACGTAGCAGTTGAAGCTCTCGCATTAAGCTATAAGTAATTCGGGATTCAGGTCCGTTGCAAGCTAATTGGTATTTGATATACGAGACAGAAGATACGGAAATTAGATATATTGATTTAAACTGTTACATTAAGCTGTAATCAATATTGCCTTATTCTAATATATTATTTAAGCTGAAAATAAATTTTTATTAATATTAAAAGGAGAAGCTGAAATTTTTTACCCTAGAAAGAACGAAAATAGTGCAGATGGAAGAGTATGAAATTTGGCACTTTTATATAACATACTTTACCATTTGTTTCACAATATACACTTTTGAATAAAGTGCTATGCACGTTGCTATGGCAACGCGTCAATTGGTACTCTATTATTGATATAATCCTGAAGGTTTTTCTTAAATTTCTATTAATACTATTAATATTTAAATTAGGATTATAATATATCACTACATAAGAATGGTTGAGCCGATTTAAATAAAACATAAAATACAAATATTTTATAATTGAGAATAAAGGACGTAGTATCATTTTATTCTGGTTACATTAAATATTTCTTATTCAAAGTTATTATTTATAATGTATGACTGTTATTCATTTATATTGTATTATTAAAGATACTTAATATATAATAATACATGTTTAACAATATATTATTTATTAAGCATATTCTCTTATACATTGTGTATTATTAAATTAATAATGTATTTCTATTCATAATAGTAATATTACAGTGTTTCAGTTCGCTCCCTAAAGTATATCATCTTCTGCGTGCGTTATACGATTTTGGTTTGAATTGGTTTTATTTAAATCTTCTTTATATGTAGATCAAAATACAATTTTCCTTAAACATATTAACTGCAATTTTACTTACAGACTCTACCTTTAAAAACTCAGACAAATTTCTATCACAATAAAGTAAAACTAACTAAGTAACTAATTGACTTTGTATTAATATATACTACCTTTTAAAACAATGAAGACAGTGACTGCCGTAGAAGTCTGACAGTAGGCACGCTGCGTAGGGACTGTCAACTAGCAGGACGTCCCCAGTCCTGATACTAGCGTCAGCTACCGCGAAACGACCCTGAATGATTATATTCTAAATTAAAAAGGGTGTATTTGAAAATTTGAAAATGGAGGTTTGTACTATCTATACATATATACTTATGTAGAAAACGTATATATTTTTTTACATACCAGAGCGCCTGGTCGGTTTACAGGAGGCGCGGGTTCGAGTCCCGCTACGTTAAAATTTTTATACGTTCTAAATAAGTATTTTTCTTTCCTAAGTGTGGAATTCAAAAATTATAAAAATTTATACATAAAATTATAACTGGTCACTGTCTGTATATGAAAGGCATGAGACAAACTATTATTGGTGGCATTTCTCAATGTAATAAAACCCAAAACATTGTTTTTTATTGCTTCTGTATGTTTGTCTGTGTATTGCACTAATTTCCAAAACGGCTTAATTGATTTAAACGCATTTTTCACTTATTTTTAGGTATATTGTATTTAGGCAAACTTTCGTTAACATTTAGTGTTATATTATTTAAATCAGATCGTAAATAAAAAAGGTATATGATTATAAAATATTTTCCTCGACAATTGCTACAAAATAATGGTCAGCTAGTGATAAATATATTTAAATCAATTAATAAACCACCTAAAAAACAAGGAGATCATAGTGTATTAACATAATTAAAATAAATAAATCAATCAGCTTCACGCTGTATTCCGCACACAGCAGTGTAGGCAGAGGAAACCTAGTTTTAAGACATTCCGTTTCCCACTTCCCGCACAATTCTGAAGGTATTGCGTGTTGAGTAGCGGTACAGTCACACTTTGTGCCCCTGCACCACGACTAGCCTCACATGGTGTATTAAAAAATAAAATAAAATAAATAAATCAGCTTCACGCTGTATCCCGCACACAGCAGGGTAGGCAGAGGGAACCTTGTGTTAATATACTCCGTTCCCCACTTTCTGCCGAATTCTGGAGGTATTGCGTGTTAAGTGGCAGAACTCAACGCCGCGCTTAACCTCGACACCAGAGCGAAGAAATGGAAATATAAATGTAAGTAAATATTTCATCTCCTCGAGTGGGGATCGAACCCACAACCAGTCGGTTTTGCAGTCACACCTCGTGCCGCTGCGCCACGACTGGCCTTACTGGTGTATTAACATATAATAAGTAATAGTATATATGTACATACTTTATTTTCCTCCTCCACAATTCGCACCAATTTTGACAACGCTGGCAAATTCTGTTTCGTGCCACCTGATAACGTCACATCTGAAAAGTTGTATTATTTTATTGTTAATTCTGTTTTTGTATGTAATGTTGCCGTTATAATAGGAACCTTAATAGGAATTTTATTTCAGTTTTAGCTTCATCATTTGTGAATTGTGTAAACTGTTGTGTTTCAATTAAATATGTAAAATACATATTTTTAATATAAATAGTTATTTTAAATCATCGTTCTTGTGTAATCGAGAGTATATGTATTAAGGAGACTGAAGCTCGTAATTGCTCTCAACTCTGAGATCGATCTTGAGGGCGGGCGGGTGTTAATCTTAAGATGCAGTTTTAATAATCTATGAATAAAAACGCCATCTCAAGATCAATCTCAGAATTGAGCGGTTCATAAATACGGGCCTTAGGAAATATATTAATTTTCATCTTCAAGAACATATTAATAATGGAAATGAATTCGGCTTTGGCTTTGAAATTGTTTTATACTTTTGTTTTTTTCAGCTTCATACTTTTCCTGCATAATGCAAGATAAGCAAAGGGAACCTCATGTGAAGTCACTCCCTTCCCAACTTTCCATCTAATTTTTCGAGGGATTCTGACGAAAGAAGTTAAATAAATCTATTCCTCCAAGTGGAGTTCTATTCACAACCACTATATTTCAGTGGAACTTTGTACATTGAAGTAATACATCACAAACAGTAAAGTACATTATTCTCTTTTAACTTCCATAAATAATAAAGGTAAAGAATAAATATATTGGAGCATCCATTGTTGCGTAAAATAAGCGTTACCTTGACAGGTAGCAAGCGTTACCTTGCTTTATTATTATTTTTTATTATTTTTAGCGTCTCGCTGTATCCCGGATAGGCAGAGGGAACCGAATCAAAAAAATGTTAAGACACTCCGTTAATGTAATATATTATTTAAAACAATAATAATATTCTGAAATTTAAGAAAAAACACCAAATTAAACATAAATTGTGTTTTTTCAAATTCCATATTCCATTCCGTCTCCGTAAATATTTGCTTCTCGCGATGAACAAAGTAATAAATATTAAACCAGAGTTTTTTATTACCTTTTTTATCTGGGGGGAATTTAGGTTTCATTGTGTAGTCTATAGCATCTATGTCCTTGGCCAATTGAAGCTTGGCTTGTTCATTTTTCCCCAAAAGTCTGCCCGCTAGCTCATAAGATACTTTAGCTCGAGTTGGTTCTCCAGTTCCTGGTAATCAAAGAATTGATAAATATTAAGAAATATTTCTTAAAATTGCCTGTATTTTAAAATGTAAAACACTATATTTCCTATTTTTCAAGCATCTTCTATGTCTTTATTAATTTTACTTTCTTAGCCAAAAGGCCGAGAAGTTGAGTTGAGTTCTACTCAACACGCAATGCCTCCAGAATTCGGCAGAAAGTGGAGAACGGAGTGTCTTAACACTAGGTTCCCTCTGCCTACCCTGCTGTGTGCGAAATACAACGTGAAGCTGATTGATTGATTGATTGTTGTTATGACTCGTTTACATAATTTAACTTTATACGTCTACAACTGCATACATCACTGAAAGCAATGTTATGACCTGTTTCATGTTCAAAGTTTCTTATGAACATCTACATACATATAGTTAAGTATTTATCTTATAAAAGTTTATAGTTTCAGTATCTGAAATAGGTCAAGTCCCTCGCGGTAACAATGATCGATAGAATGTTTGCACATACAAGTCTATTTTGAATCATATAATATTTAAATCTCTAGTTCCATAAATATTTAATGATTGGAGCTTTTCAATTAATTTATACTTGAATTATTTATTATTATTATTATTTTTAATTTATTCATTTATAACTTTAATTCAATTAAATAAATATGTTGTCTATAACAATAGTTAGTAGTTGTTAGTTCAAACTCCATTTGGTGTATATATTTATAGCATATTTAGAATATACTAACGTGTTCTAATTTACCATTGTTATTTTAAAGACAAGATCCATACATTGAAAATGAAATTTTTGGCAAATTCATTAAAAAAAATATTACAATTTTTTCGAAAAAAAATATTTTATTTCGATATAACTTTCTTTTTTTGAAATTAAAAAAAACAAACACGTAAATGTAAGCGAAAGCTATACTAAAAAGTTTTCGTAAAAATCAAATATCTTTTTTTAAACATAATCTTTTGATAATGAAATCAATTTTCTAACAAAGGTACTCACTCACGCACTGATTGTTACGGTAATAAGAAGCGTAAGGTCATTGTCCTTTTGCGTCGCTTATCAGCTTTGCTTTGATATTTCGTACTCAATATCGAGGCTAATCGTGGCGCAGGGGCACGCAGGGATACGTGACAGTTGTGGGTTCGCTTCCCAATCGAGGAAATGAAATATTTTTTATTTTTATTTCTTCGCTCTGGTGACGAGGTAAAGCAGGGCGATGGGTTCCGCCACTCAACAGGCAATGCCTTTAGAATTCGGCGAAAAGTGGGAAGCGCAGTGTCTTAACACTAAACTCTCTCTACCTACTCTGCTATATGCTGGGTACAGCGTAAAGGTCAAAAAAAAAAGGAAAAATATCAAAATATTCCTAAGAAATATTCTAAATAGTTATGTTGTTGCCATAATATGTATAAGCAGTAGATGCAGTGCTTTCGAAAATTGTCATGTTGTTAGACAACTGTTCTAAAAAAAAAATAAAAATAAATTAGCTTCACGCTGTATCCCGCACACAGCAGGGTAGGCAGAGGGAACCTAGTGTTAAGACACTCCGTTCCCCACTTTCTGCCGAATTCTGGAGGCATTGCGTGTTGAGTGGCAGAACTCAACGCCGCGCTTAACCTCGACACCAGAGCGAAGAAATGGAAATATAAATTTAAGTAAATATTTCATCTCCTCGAGTGGGGATCGAACCCACAACCAGTCGGTTTTGCAGTCACACCTCGTGCCGCTGTTCTATTGTGTAAAAAATTAATTTTTGTTACGTATTTTTTGTATTGTCTAAAACTTTGGTATTGTCGATCCTATAGGCAAGTAGTTATATATAAAATACATTAAATACATATACATAAAATATTTTTTTTTCTATAGACTTATTACGAGATGAGGCTTTATTGATACAAATCTTAATTATTATAAAAATAACTAATAAAAAATCTTACTATATATAAAAAGTGCAATAAATAAAATTATGAATTATGAAAAACAAAACGAATATTTTTTAAATATTCTATTTACGTCTTAAATATGCATCCAAGCTTCTATTCTTAGAAAGGTTAATGTACGTACTCACTGGTCTCAGTCAGGTCTGAACAAAAATCGATAATAATAAATAGAAGACGGGGACGAACGTGATTAAAGTATATTCTTATACGTGTTTTTACTATTATTATGAATAAACCGGCCAAGTGCGAGTCAGACTCGCGCACAGAGAACTGCGTGTCATTATCTATTAAAGGGTTTTCCATGCCATAACGCCATTCAATCACGTTTGTTGAATGGAAACCTCCTTAAATATTTATTTTATTCTGTTTTTAAGTATTTTTTTAGTAATTTATATTTTCATTTCTTCTCTCTGGTGTCTAGGCAAAGCAAATGCAAATTATAATGTATAGACGAAAATTTTTGATGTAAATTATGCAAATAATAATAATATAATATAATATGAGGCCAGTCGTGGCACAGGGCCACAAAGTGTGACTGTAAACGCGACTGGTTGCGGATTCGATCCCCACTCGAGGAAACTAAATATTTATATAAATTTATATTACCATTTCTTCGCTCTGGTGTCAAGGCAAAGCTCGGCGTTGAATTCGGCGGAAAGTGGGAAACGGAGTGTTTTAACACTAGATTCCTTCTGCCTACTTTGCTGTGTGCGGGATACAGCGTGAAACTGATTTTAATTATTTTTTTTAGTATACATTTTATATATAGTGACAACAGGATGTAATCAACAAAATCATCACATTTAATTTGTTAAGTTACAATCACGCTACGATCATCAGTATTCCATTAAAATTAATTTGAAATTTGTCAATTATGCCTGCAAAATGCTGCATATTGACAGCTTCTACATCATGTAATGCCATAATAATTAAAGCTTCATAGAGACCTGTGTATATGAATAAAATATCTGTTGACAGCCTTAAAGGCAGACTAGTGAAATTTATTTATATATATGTTTTTTTTTAAATATAATAGTTGTACTAGTTTATGATTAATATACTAATTTCAGTTTACACACATCAACTTATATTTTTTTCTGTTATTTATGGTCAGACAACGCACTTGGAAAGTGAGAGTACGAATTTTAAAGTTTTCCCAAAATTAAAAGAACGGAAGAAATAGGAACATGTAAAAACAACAGGTCATAAATTGTACGCAACATAAAAAAACGAGTACAACAATCTTATATAATACACATGTACCTAAATAGAACATATTTATTTATATATTTTTTTTCCAGCTTCGTGCCGTTTCTTCCTGTAAACAGCAGGACAGGCTGTGAATCTAGTTTTAAGACAATCGGTTTCCCACTTTCCGTCGAACTTTCGAAGCGAGCTTTTTCCTTGTTAAAAGAGGGGAGAAACCAAAATATAAACAAAAAATAATTTAGTTCCCGGAGTGGGAATCTAACTCACCGTTTACAGATATACGCTTGTGCCACTGCGCCACGACGGCCTATTTATGTTATTTAAGGAATGTAGTAATAGCTATTAATAATAATAAAAAATATGTATTTATTAGATCAGCAAAATATTATATATTTATACCTATATAGGAATGTCCCATCCTCCAATAGTACTCCGCTCTCATCCTAGCAGGTAACCTCTCCTTTAGTGCTAATTTCAAGTCTTCCAAAGCCGCTGCGGGCCTTTTTAATTGTAGAAGTATCTCAGAACGTAGCCACAACGCGAGCGCCAGTGATACTCCGTCGTCTATAACTTCTTCTGCTCCTATAATATTAAATGGAAAATAGTATATTTAATTTGATTCATTCTTGTATTACAATTGTAGTACGCTGTATTCTATATAGCGTATAGTATTCTATATATTCTATATAGTATTCTATATATTGTATATAGCGGGGTAGGTTTACCGGGGTAGGGTAGGTTACCGGAGCAAGGGAATGAAAATATTAAATTAATAATTTAATTTCCTCGAATGTGAATCGAATCCACAAACAGTTTTAAAAGTTAGTAGTAGTAGTAGCAGTTTAGTGTTAAAAGTTTATATTAAATACAATATAAACTTTTATTGTATAAGCCACCACACTTAAGTGGGATATACAGTCTCATTACAAACGAACGAAACGACGAGAACGAGACGGATATCGTTAACAATTTACGTATTTGGCGATCTACAGAGTCTAACTTAGTACGTATCCATCTTACAATGCCAGCTAGAAGATGCAGAACGCAAAGGTTAAAAGCACGCACCTTGTTGCCACCAGATAAGAGACTGCCAAGCACTTTTTTCAGGCGATCAAAGAAATATGAAACACAAATAATATTGGATCTTATCACACTCCCCTACACTACATACATGGTCCCACATTTATCGACGCCAAATTCCATCCTTATATTATTAATCAAAGTTTGAGTAACCGTTAGTAGCTTCATAGGATCTGGTCGTTTTGACGCAAATAATTTTAGATCATCCATGGACAGCAAGTGAGATATGACCATACCCCTCCCCCTCCATGAATTCTCTAACAAAGTAGTAAGAGTTTTTAGACTTAGACAAAACCCTAAAGAAGACTATGCCACTGAAATGTGGTGTACATTATCCATATCGGTTCAGTCGCTGCAGGAATATCACATTCCCCTAGATTACCAAGGAAGGTGACTCATTTTCCTATACAAGTCTGCAGAAATAATCTCAGGTCATACAAATCTTACATAAGACCTTTAAGGGCCAAGTATATGACACTGAATCATTTACTTTACTTTTTTAATTAGATAACAAGACTTGATATCGATATTCCAAATTGTACCAATAACAACTATTCGTATTCCGATACAAACACAATATATCCACATTGCTGTTATGATCGCAAATTCCTGCGTCAATCGAACCTCGGATCGTTGCAATGTTTATGATGTTAGTTCCGCAGTTACCCACATAGACAGCCCCGGGGCTGGATTTGAGTGCCGGTTACATATTTAGTTTACATGGCCACCAGTAAACTAGCCTTTTGAATATATTTCTATTGTTTATTGATAATGTATTGTTTTTATTGTTTCTTTGTTTGATTAAAAAATATTTTTTAACGTTTGTTTAAAAAGTTCTATATAAACCACCAGGTGACACTTCTAAAAGGACACTTCGTGGGATCAAAATTGGAGAATTGAAAAAACGGAGAAAGTGGGAAGTCCTCTAGAATGACATATTGTTTTTATATTTAACACATTTATATTTAATACATTGTACAAGCTTAACAGTATTTTGTTTTAAAAAGAAATATAAGTTCAGTAAAAGCCTTGAGGTGTTTGATTTCTTTCCATCAGTGCTGCCTATCTATAATGTTAACAAAATCAGTAAATAGAAAATGGAGTGACAAGTCACTCAACTCTATTAGTACTAACTAAGTACTCTATTATGAAAAAAATTTTTAACATTTTTTAAAAGCGTTATTACACACTTAGGAAAGAAAAATACTTTGTAGAAACACATTAAATTTGAACGTAGTGGAATTTAGGCCCGCGCTTAGTGATTAGAGCAATTGGACGATTTCCAAAAGACGAGGGTTCAATTGCCGCTATGTTCAAATTTTTAAAAAAGTATATGCAGAACATGTCGCTCGTATTTTGTTCAAACAAAGGCATTTAAAAGACAGTTAGCGTCCCGATTTTTAGATCTGTAGTGTATCTATTTTGATAGAGTATTATTATGAAAGTTTTAGCACCTTGGTTTACTTTATCGTAACTTCCATAAGAATTTTAGATTATTTTGGAAATAAAAAGTACACCTTAAGACACTTTACATCAAGACACTTCCATCCCTCACTTTTCAGAAGAAAGGATTAAGCAGGAGGCATTCCATGTTGAGTGGCGAAATTCGACGCAGCGTTTTGCTTTGTTACAAGAACTAGGACATTAAAATAATTAATATTTCATTTCCTCGAGTGGGAATCGAACCCACAAGCTGTCGCGTTTACTATCGCACGCACTTGCACCTACACGACTGGTCTCTACATAAAAAAATAAATTAAATCAGCTTGATGCTGCAGCTGGGTAGGCAGAAGGAACCTAGTATTAAGTCACTCCGTTCTCCAACACGCTTTTACATATATTAACCAGAACCAGAATAAAACATTTAAAATCTAATTAATCGACTACCTAAATAAGCATAGACTAAACAAAAATAGGAATTAATAATGAATAGCAAGTAACCTCTTAAGCATCAGTAAAAAATGTATGAAAATTGACACAACCATGTCCACAGAATTAATCTTTTTTAAATTTTTCTCCTGATATACCCACGTTTCGCTGTACTATAAGAACATCAGCACCATAACTGCGTGGTGTACGACAAAACGAGCAGTTCTGCTGACATTTTGCCTTCTCATCAATGCAGTTAAAGCACCGTTAACTTTGTTACCGGCACCTTTCCTCTTTACTAAACATATTTCTCGGCAAAATTACTTCATTCATTTATTCTAATATCGTAATAATTTTGAAACCATGTGTATGTGATTAAATATCGATTATGTTTCCCTGTTGACATTGATGTTACGATGTTTTAGTTAATTTAACATCGATGTTCATCGAAAATCGATGATCATCGGGCATCCCTACGATGAAACTACTACCCTATTTACACCTTTATTTTTACACCTTGGGTTACAGTATTTAAATTTTAGTAAGAATACCAAAATTTTTCTACAAATAAAAATAGCCTACGATAAATAAAAATAGCTTACTCAGTGATAATGCAGCATTCTAATGGTGAAAGAATTTTTAAAGTCGGTTTTGTAGCTTTTATGTTAATCCTCTACAAACATATACACAAACAATTTTTTCCTCATATATATNCCCACACAAGCGCACCGTACACCGTACCGTCTATTTGGGATAGAATCAAAACCATCTATTTACTTTATATCTCGTTACAACATAAAACTACATAGATTGAAAGTGCACGGTAGATTAATAGAAGTTAATTTGCTTTGAACAGTTTGCAGCGAAGATAAATATCAACTGGGGCTTATATCATCGTATTCAATGGAAGAGTTCTTCTCGCATTAGTTCCACAGTTTTAACTGAGTTACTTTACTTTGCTTTTAGACGCACACGGGATGAGTGTGGTTGTAATTTGTGTTCTCGTGTATTCATAATAATATTTACTGTCCGGTTTTAAAGTGTTAATGTTTGTAGTCGAATTATATTGTTTTAGCTTCAAATAAGTATATGTGGCGCAAGGGGCCCACGCGCTATTGTAAGCGCGACGGTTGTGGGTTCAATTCTTACTCTTAATAATATGTAAATATTTCATATTTACATTTCCTAGTTCTAGTAACGAGGCAAAGCGCGGCGTTGGAACTTTAGTTCTCAATGTATAGAGTTTACAAAAACATAATGCCGTTTCCTAGCTCTACCGAGGCAAAGCGCGGCGTTGAGTTCAGCCACTCAACACACAATGCTTCAATAATTCGGCAGAAAACGGGGAACCGACGTGTTGTAATGCAAACGAAGTGTGGGATACATCGTGAAGCTGAAGAAAAAAATCTCTTTAATATGAGTACATATAAAACACTTTTATTAGACTCACGGAACTATTAGGCTCAGAAAGTTGATAATTTTCATTTATGTAGAAAGAAAAATTCTTGCTATTTGTATGTGAATGGGCAAAAACTGATTTTTTTGCTTTACATCCACGTAAACAAAGTTGCAAATGGCCACTAGTATGTTATAAAATAAGATCGACGGAAGTAATCTACGGAAACATATTTTTTATGAAAGAGAATATAAAAATATAAAATATTGTACGTCGTCGTGCATAACTTCTACAAAGATTTCCTACCTAATTTATATTTAACTAGCGATCCGCTCACGGCATCGCCCGCCAACCACATTATTTATTGACTAATAATTCAATAAAATGTTAATTTTGTAGGATAAAATACTTTATTTTGATATTTTTTTTTATTTACGAATCGATCCAAATAAAACAAACACAATGTTAAGGCAAGTTTGCCAAAATACAATAGGTTAAGACGTTTCCGAGATAAGCGTGCCAAAACACTAAAGGATAAACATATAAAGCGGCAAACAAACAACGTTTGAAAATCAATGTTTTGGGTTCTACAACGTTATTAAATGACTACAATTATAGATTTTCTCATATATCTTGCATGTAGGGACAGCTATCAGTTACAATTTAATTATATGTACTTATAGAAAGATACTTAAAATGTAAATAATTTGACGGAGTAGCTCTACAAAGTGCAACTACTTCATCTACGACACAATATCTCTAAACAGACAGAAAGCTTCTGCCGTGTTGAACATCCAAAAGCAAAGTTAGAATTGAGAAACTTAGCCCAGAGTCCGACCGAGTAAATGTAAACTGCCGCAACTGATAAGTTTTAGCGTTAGAACATATCTTAACAAAATATGTACACAATGTTAATACTTATTTCAATATATAATAAAAGGATAGAAATATCGATTCTGTATATGAAAGATAAAAAAATAAGGTCGATTAATACATCGATTATAGAAGCTTAAAAGCCATTCAGCAGAATTCTTGTCTGTGTGTCTGTTTCTTTGTTCTCTAATCGGACAAACTATCGGACAGAAATAAAGATTTTTTTATGGCAATAGCCTAGGGTCTAAGGCACATCTTTCTTGGGTTTCATCCTATATTTCATCATAGTTACCTTGAAAAAATTAAAAACTAAAATGACAAATTACTCAAAATAACGATAACTGGATGGAAGTGAATGAATTTTGGCATGGCAATAGTTCAAAGCCTAAAGCAACTTATTTCAAAATTTTTCCTGAGCTAGTACTACCTATAGATGCTGCTAATTTCATAATTATCATTTCTAGTTCAACCGGAAATACCCTATTCATTTTGATTCCCTTTATATTCTCGAAATATGCGTTTTTTGCAATATAAACGGCCTTATCTTTTTTTTAAGTAAATGTAGGAATACATTTTTTTTTCAAGATATCATGGGGCCGTAGATCTGAGTATATGGTTTAAATTTAAGCTTCATATCTCCTAGCGTTCCTGAGATAAAGGGTCTTGACAGACAAACAGACAGTCAGATGGACAACAATGTGATCTTATAACGTTTGTAGATTTTTCCTTAAAAAGTACGGAACCCTAATTATCTTATATCTATGAGAAAATAAATAAGGTCCGTTATTTATAATAATTATTATCTAAATCTCTTTATGTAGTAGTAAATTAAAAAAATAATTAAAATTGACGAATGCTATACTAAAATTTTAATAAAAAAAACAAAGCCGATTTTGGATACTAACTAATGCTTAATGTTACATCTTTTACATCAACACTAGCGACCCGCTCGTTTGTTCAGTCACACAATTATTTTTTTACTAAACTGAATTAATTATGTTTTCTAATATTATTATTATTTAAAGACAATATCTATACATTCTATCTATATATGGAGGCCGTCGTGGCTGAGGGGCACAAGCGTGTGACTGTAACGCGACGGTTGAGGTACTGCAAAATGTGAACTTAAATAGATTAAGCTTTTTCTGAGATTATCGTGAACAAACGCACAGACAAGCACACAAGCAGATCGCGTTCTATTACATTGTTAAATGCCTCCAATAACATTTTTTCTAATAATCTTCGATGTACAAACACCGATGAGTTACTATTTTAATAGAAATATAGATGAGGTCAGTTGTGGCGTCGGGGCACAAAGTGTGACTATAAACGCGACTGGTTGTGATTCGAACCCCACTCGAAGAGATGAAATATTTATTTAATTTATGTTTCCATTTCTTTGCTCTGGTGTCTCATATGCCTCTAAAATTCGGCGAAAAGTTGGGAATGGAGTGACTTAACACTAGGTTCCCTTTGCATATCCTACTGAAGATATAGCGTGAAGCTGGTATAAATATAGACAAGATGTTTTATATGATGAGATGTTTTAAAGAATATTAAAATTATTTCTGTAACCTGTCATCGGTGCTCGTAATACAGCTTGGCTAACTAAAGTTAGACTTTTCTGTAGATCTCCTTCTTTCAACGCCGCCAGTGCCATTATCCTACGTTCGTGTGATAGTCTTGCGTCTTTACCCCGAAAAATTGGTTGTATCCTTGCTAACACCTCATTCAGAGGTTCCATTACCTATTTAAAATATAAATATGTTAATTAAATAAATAAAATTCATTTAAATAATTTTATTTAAATTAGAAGTCATTGGTATTGAAATTTTATAATTTTGTAAAGATTTTATATCTAATATTCAAATGTTCAAATGTCTACATGATTATTACGAGCCTAATAAATATCTGTTTTACAATATAAGTATCTATAGTCTATAAATATTACCTAAATACCTTCATATAATTTTAAAGAACTATCAGGATTTTATGAAATATGTATATTTCTGTGCACTCAGCAATAATTTACACACTTAGTCAAAATTATATTTTTTATTACCAGTATTATACGATTATTTAATTTATAAAAACATAATATTATATGAACTTTATATTTTATGTTATTTGCTTTAATTAAAACATCAAGTTATATCTTATATTACACGTTAAATAGTTTAATGACGTCTTGATTTCCCGCCAATACGCTACACAGATTAAAAACTACTATAGACATCAGTTCACAAATAACGCGTCGCGTAAAATGCTCCGACAATGATTTTTTATAATATGTTATGTTTGTAGCATAGAATATAAATAAATCTTATTTGTTATTTTAGTGACATAAAGGTATTTTTTTTAAATTGTAGCTTAAAAAGCAAAATATAATTTGTCTTTTTTCAATCTAAAAAAAAACAGAAAATGTATAGAAAATTTATTAATGTTAAAATTACTAACATTTTTTTTAACATTAACATTATAATAACATTTTTTTTTAAATTAAAATCATATTTAGTATACATAATTAAAAAGGCTTCGGAACAACACCTTTAAGTAATAAGTATAATAATTATTTTAACAACTTAATTAAAAATTACAAAGCTTTGCTCCCAGACTTATAAAATTAGACTTATAGAATTATAAAAACAGTATAACAATTTATGTTTGAAGTACCATTTCATTCCTCATAAAAAAATGTCATAGAATAACAAAATTGTAAACGCGTTTTGATTCGTAGCGTATTATTTTTACGAAATAAAAGCTTCTAAAAACATAACCTGAAAAGAATTTTTATAAAGGAATAACATTAAGGTGCTTTCTCTTCTCTTGAATTTTTTAACTGAAACTTATTTAATACGCTGAGTGATAAGGTAATAGATTTTCTTTAAGGGTACAAAGTAAAAATCTATTAGATGCTTGAAACCGTTCTTAAGAAGTTAAGAAATTTGTTTTATAAAAATATGAGATTTATATTAACTTACCGTTTGATTTTTCAGGACTGTACTAATTTTTTCATTATCTTTGACTGTTTCTAGAGTTTCTAACCACCCATCCCTATCTGCTAAAGACACTAGGTCTTCGGCCACGTTTTTAAAAAATCCTTTGTTATTCGAATACAGCGTGACATCGCTACATATAGTGGCGAAGGATGGGTCAAAATCTTCATATACTCGAGCCATCTGTAAAAAAGTAGTTTATTTTTTTATGCGGTAACTTTATATTTGGCAACAATTGCATTCTAAAAAAATGTAATTTAATTAGTTTTTTAAGAATAAAATTCCGTCAAAACAGTGGGCATTGTATGTAGACTTGAATTCTATATTTGCAGGGTGTACAGAAGAGTATATTATATTTGATAATATATAGGATAATAAATAATCAAGTCTAGACTTCGACTCCAGTCGTGGCGCAGGGGCACGTGTGATACACGTTTATGCTTTATATTTTCATTTGTTCGCCCTTGTGTCCAGGCAAAGGGCGGCGTTGAGTTCCGCCACTCAACACCTAATGCCCCCAAAATTTGGCACAAAGTGGGGATCGGAGTGTCTTAATACTAGGTTCCCTCTGCCTAACCTGCTGTGTGCGGAAAACAGCGTGAAGGTGATTAAACTTTTAATTTTAATCTTCGCTCTTGTGTCGAGGCTTAGCGCGACGTTGAGTTCCACTCATCACGCAATCCATCCAGAATTTGTCGGAAAGTGTGGAGCGAAAGATACTTATCTTTACACTCCTCCTCCTCCTTAAGCCCCCTTCTACCTACCTTGCTACATGCGGGATACAGCGTGGATCTGAAAAGAAAAACATGTAAATTTTGCTGTCAGTAATAAGTAATTTGACGAATTTATCTTAAAAAATTCGTCAAATTTACCGACTGGAATTTTTGTTGCACTCAAAGGGCTAAGTAGCATATATATTATTTTATTTTTTTATATTAGACATTTTTTATATTTAGTAACATTAGTAATTAGTATGTACACCGTTTATCACTACCCCAAACGTAGTGTTAATAATAATAATCTCGTGGTAGGTACGGAGAGTATACCTTATAATATAACGGATAAAACTGTAATCTTATTATTATTATTTTTATCCCGCTTATATCAAGTTAGGCAGATGAAAACTAATATTAAGACACTCCGTTCTCCACTTTCCGTCCAATTTTTGAGGCACAGCGTGTTGAGAGACGATAGTTAACCGCTAAAATTACAACTATCAGCTTCACGCTGTATCCCGCACACTGCAGGGTACGCAGAGGGAATTTAGTGTTAAGACACTCCGTTCCCCACTTTCTGCCGAATTCTGGAAGCATTGCGTGCTGAGTGGCAGAACTCAACGCCGCGCTTAGCCTCGACACCAGAGCGAAGAAAATGGAAATATATATTTAAGTAAATATTTCATCTCCTCGAGTGGGGATCGAGCCCACAACCAGTCGGTTTTACGGTCACACACACATACAGTCGGCCTCTAATTACAACTATTATATATAAAATTATAATAGCTAACCTTCACTATTCTATAGAACGTTCCATAAACCATACAATTTATCAACATAATTCAATAATCACATTATCCTCCATCACGGCATTTAGGTACTTTGTGCACTAAATCTGATTTAGCTTACGATAATTGGACAATGTGGAAGCGTTTAACGCCAATTAATCTGTCACATTCAATTCTAGGTACGTTTGTATGCTGTCGGTGGTACCGGGTACAGATTTAGCGCGTCCACATCTCCATTCCTCCAATCTAAATGTCAGAGTTGCGTGGCTGTCTGATTATAGAGATTTTCTATTTAATTATTGATAATGTTAACCGTTTCTTAATATTATGTTGGTATTTAGATATATTTGTAACATATTAATTGAAATCTGATTTGAATTATTAATTTTCATATTTAATTTTAATACTTAGAAGTAACAGTGGAATGTTAAGGATTTATTTATGAAACGATATAATTATATTAATTGTTTTAGTCGACTACTTACTGTTTTGTTTGACGCATTAAAATGTTAAATTAAATTTATCACGCCGTTTTTGTATATTTAAAAAGGCATATTACTATTATTATTTATTTATTGTAGCTTCACTCACTATTCCGCATATAGCAAGATAAGTATAGATAAGTTAGTGCTATGACACTCCCTTCCCTACTTAACCCTCAATTTTCGGACACTGGGTATTGAATGGGGGATCTCAACCAGTTACCAAAGAGTGGGAGTCAAATCCACTTTCGTCGGGCTTTCAGTCAGGCGCTGTGACACATAACTTTTTTGTAAAATAAATAATATTCTAATTGGTAACGACTAAGCTGGGCATCGAATTCTTCTATCAGGGGGTCATTATCTCTCCTACTGTTCGGAAATACAGATCAAAATGTATTTTATAAGAACTTATAGAGAGAGAGCCATTAGTAGCAAAACCTACGTTATTTTATGAAGCCCGAGTTCACCCATCGTGTATGCGTACAGAAACTCAGGCTTCATCGGTAAATACTATTAGGGAATATGGTTTTTGAGTGGTGGTAACTGGCATTAGGTAACTATGATACAAAAACATGACACAAAATATAGTACATATCACAAAATACATATAAATATATGACACAAAATATAGTACCTAACTTTCGTTAAATTATAAATTTACTTAAAATTTATATTTCAATTTGTTTGCTCTGGTGTCGAGGCATAGCACGGCGTTGAGTTCCGCCACACAACACGCAATGCCTCCAAAACTCGGCGGAAAGTGGGGAACGGAGTGTCTTAACAGTAGGTTCCCTCTGCCTACTCTGCTGTGTGATTTTTGATTTTATCTATTTTCAATTTTCACGAAAATTATGTATTAATTATCTGATAATTGCAAAAGCTATTTGAATCACATATTAAATAAATTATAGGTAGATAATTGAGTAAAATTTTATGTTTACCAAATTTATTCATTTTCGTATCGACCAATTTAAATACAATTTATACGATTTAATTGTCCAACAATTTATTATATCCATTACTCAAAAACGGCTGAATCGATTTTGATGCAATTCAGACTGTTTCCTAAGTTGGACACTTAAATCAAATAGGATAATCGCCATGCAACTTTTAGTTTTTTAGAAATTTCTGGACAAGCGTACATACACTTACAACCATAGTCGCTTTTATAACACTAAATAGATCAACATACTCAAATATTACCCATAACCATAGTCGCTTTTGTAACACTAAATAGATCATCATACTCAAATATTACCCAATTCCGACACAGACCGATAACCTCCTTTCTTTAAAAGTAAGTTAATAAGTTACAATCGAGCATACCTTCTTTAAAGTCAAATTTCAATTCTAACATAACATATACTGTCAAATAGCGAAACATTTTGTAAATAAAATATTTGAATATATTGGTGGGTAATATTATTTTATATCGACTTTCAAATCAAAATATTGTATGAAAATATAATAACAATATGCGTTCAAGCTATACAGCCTTTCTATATTGTTCGTCTCGATCGAATTTCTTATGGGATCTACCTAACATAGGAATTTGATCTCTTTTCTTTCGTGGCTACCGTCGCGGGTACAGAGTCACTAATATCCGGTTCGGTATTTCAGCGTCTAGATTTTGCAATCATCTTTCAATGGAATACTTCAGTTCTAGATAAGTACCAGATATCTACATATTTACTTTTCAAAACTATGGATAACTGAGTGTTTTTATTCGTATACAGAATTGATATTATTTTTAATATAATAAATGTTATACAATAAATGTATTAGATATTATATATAAAAATTATAGAGGCCAGTCTTGGCGCAGCGGCATGAGGTGTGACTGTAAAACCGACTGGTTGTGGATTCGATCTCCACTCGAGGACATGAAATATTTACTTAAATGTATATTTCCATTTCTTCGCTCTGGTGTCGAGGTTAAGCGCGGCGTTGAGTTCTGCCACTCAACACGCAATGCCTTAAGAATTCGGCAGAAAGTGGGGAACGGAGTGTCTTAACACTAGGTTCCCTCTGCTTACCCTGCTGTGTGCGGGATACAGCGAGAAGCTGAAATTATAGAGACCATCGCGGCGACAAGGGTGTGACAGTAACGCTACGGTTGTGGGTTCGATCCCCACTCGAAAGAATGAATTATTATTTATTAATGTTTTCATTTCTTCGCTCTATCATCAAGGCAAGCACCGGCGTTGAGATTCGTCACTCAATACACAATGCCTTGAAAAATTCGACGGAAACTGAGAACGGCGTGGTTTAACACTAGCTGTGCGGGATACAGAGTGAAGCCCATTATAATAAATATTAAATAACAAATTACCTTTATGTTCTTGAAACGTGTGTGCGATGGTCGAGAGCTGCATGCAAACTTTTCTATAATTATACTTGAGACTATTTCAAACTATACAGTTCTATTTTTGACATAATAGAGTTAGAAAAGCGCCATCTAGAAAGGAGGATGTGCATTTTTTGTGTTACGTGATAGCTAATTAAATGTATTTAATGTTGATTAGAATAGTATCAATTATGATATAAATAAAAATACTTAGTTGTAATATATTTATAATTTTGAATAATACATATTTAGATACATTTATCTAGAGCGCAAGTATTAGAAATGTGTTTCGTATATATAATTTAATTTTATATAATAAATTATTCTGTATATATCATCATTATATTATATTTATTTGAACGAAAATTATAAATTATAAAAGTCATAATGTGGCTGCGTTACGCCTGTATTTTTATTAGCGACAATAATATAAACGCACAGAAAAAAAATACAATTGTTTTCTTTGTGTTTTAGTATTGTGTATATTGTATATACTCATAAATAAAATAAATAAATCAGCTTCACGTTGTATCCTGCACACAGCAGGGTAGGCAGCGGGAACCTAGTGTTAATACACTCCGTTCTCCACTTTCCACCGAGTTCTGGAGGCATAGCGTGCTGAGTGGTAAAACTCAACGCCGCGCTTTCCTAGACACCAGAGCGAACAAATGATAATATAAATGTAAATAAATATTTAATTTCCTCGAGCGGGGATCGAACCCACAACCAGTCGATTGTACAGTCACACTTTGTGCCTCTGGGCCACGAGTGCCTCAATTGTGTATACATATTGTGTTTATTACTATATATTTTAACGTGGAAAAACAGGGTTATTTTGAAATCACAGACAGACAGACAGAAATTTTATTTATACTTATTCAATTCGATTTTATTAACTCAAATTTGCTAAGCTGTAAAAAAAATACGTAAAATATTTAGAAAAAAAAGTGCCTTAGAAAATAAGGAGGCAATGAGGCAGTATTACAATATCGCAGCATAGTATGCTTTTCTTATATTTGTGTGAAGTTTTTTTTTTAATTATTTTATTTCAGACACACCAAGATTAATTATATTTAAGAAAACGGGTAGAGCAAATTACAAGTTTATTTTTTATAAACAATATAAAATACAAACAACAGAATATTTTTATATATATTAAACCACTATAGAGTATAACTGATACAAATATTTGAAGTAATATTACGAAGTTGTTTGCTTGAACACACTAATCTCAAGAAATATCTGGTTTAGTTTAAAAAAAATATAATATTTCTTTTGCTGTAGTAATCCATTTTTTGAGGAGGACTATAGGGAACCCAATGTACCATAGGTAATATGTTTCATATTATAAGAAAGTATTAACTTACGTAAGTATTAAGTAAGTATTAACTTACGGAAACGGCGGAAAGTGGGGAACGGAGTGTTTTAGCACTAGGTTATCTCTGCCTACCCTGATGTGTGCGGGATACAGCGTGAAGCTGATTTAATTTTATTTTCCATTTCATATTACAAATGTGAAAAATGTAATATTGGTGACGCTGAGTCAACAGAATCGAATTAATTTTGAATAAAATTTTGTAAACATAAATTTCAATACCTTATAAGAAATAATAAAATTAAAAGAAATAGTTAAATTTTTAAGCTGGTAAGTTCAGACTTGAATACACTTGTAAGCTACATAAAAATAAATATTATTATATAGCGGCTCATCCAATTATACTTAATAGTAGGATACAAATACAAGTACAAATTTGTCAGCCTTGTTAGTCTGAATACTTTATATATTTTAGTATACAATTATAATATATAACACATAATAATTATATACTAAAATACATGTTTTCATTCACGATATTCACCTATCTTCCTCAGGAAGGCAGAGAACCTAATTATTTCAATTTCCGCCCAGTTTCCAGTCCTTCAATGTTTATACATATAAAACCGCTTTATTTAATTTTTAAACAATTTTAAAGTATTATTCCACACTTAAGAAAGAAAAATACTTATATAGAAAACGTGTAAAACTTTCTTTCCTAAGTGTGGAATAACTTATACTTATATACTTTAAAAATGTTTAAAAATATTTAAAAAATAGCACTCTCTCTTGCCAAACGATAATTCTTAGTAATTATCTTTCGATAGCGGAAATTTATAAAAATCTCCCTACAGAGATACTAACAACATAAATAAGTTGTAACAAAGCGTATAAAAATTTCGACGTAGCTCCGCTACGTTCAAATTTTTATACGTTTTCTAAATAAATATTTCGATTTGTTTTAGTTGGCTAAGGGATAATTAAAAAATATATATAATCGCAATAATTTGCACGGATGAGGGATCAAACTTGAAAACACTGCTAGACACCAATACTTTACCACTGTACCGTGATTGCCTTCCATTAGAAATACCGAATAAGATGTAGGTATGTATGAAGAGAACAAAGACCTCCAGAAGGAACACTCATAAGAAGAAGTCAACAATAAGAAGTCAAGAATGTCAACAACACGGCCAGCTCTTGGGTGATCGTTATTTCATTGATTGAATAGCTTATAATAAAATAAAAAATGGGTTAAATGAAACAAAGTAAAGCTATATTATTTAATAGTAATATATTATTGTACGTAAGAATTTTCAGAATATTACATAGTCATCTATGAAAAATAGTAGCAGTAGTAATATTTCTTTAAAGTTTAACCCTACAAGGCACCCAGTGCCACATGAGGAACATCCACTTTAATCGTTCCTATAATCATAAAACTAGAAGTAGCAATACCTCTTGACATCTTGATAGAAGCTACAGATATTTAGCAATGTTATAGCATGGCTNGTAGAGTTTGGCGCTCTGTTCTCTCTGACTACCCCGCTAGGAATAAAGCGTGAAGCTAAGTTAAGTTAAGTACATAAGAAACTATTTCCAAGGCGATTCAATATGTATTAGTTCAATACCAAAAAAGTATAGTAAAAGCTCAGTGTACCATATGTGGAACTAAAATAAAAAGTTATTTTTTCAGTAAAATATGGTTTTATTTTTATAAGTTTTTCCTATTTTCTGATCACTTATTGTAACCTATATATTTTTTTCACGCACGAAAAAAAAATTGAGCCTTGTAGGGTTAAAACATTTTAATAAAAACGACGCCAATCGATTTCATAAAATAAACATATTTAGGAGTAAAGATTTCATATTAACTTATTTGAATCCATAATCATAACATGAGTCAAGAATAGAATTGACAGAATTGTCGTTGAAACTACTTATTTATTACATGAATAGCTATTTCGAATGCAAATACATGAAGTTCTGTTTTTTCATTCTAAATTGCGTTGAAGTTCCTTTTATTTTGTTTTATTTTATATTACCTATTTTTGAAAAATATCTAGGGCCGTTAGACTTTTTTTTTAAAACCTGGATGTTTATATACGTACACATCCAACAATAGTACGTACGATCAGGGAGAATATAAAGTGCATAAAAACAGTAGCTCACTTTTTCCAAATTATATTTTCTTAATATTTCCATTTTTTTAAATATTTTCTTGTTATTGACAAGAAAATAATAAAAAAAATAAAAATATCGTCTATCGTCGATACTTGATACGGTTTCTACCCCTCGCCACACATCTTTAAGTCCTAGTAAATTATAAGCGCCTACTGATATTATTGGAGCAAAGTTAATGCCGCGCTTGTACAAGCTAGGCGTATGTTACTAGCTTTTATTTATATTTAATTATAAACATGTGTTAGTTTGTATATGAAATCTTGCAGCCTCAATTATACTTATTGTCCAGTGTCCCGTTTTGATGATAATGTAATTACATATAACCAATATTGTTGTTAATCCAAAATGATCGCCACAACAAAATGGCGGATTACAAATTTATGAACAAATGGACCCACCTAATATGGACATCAAATGAAAATACAACACATTATAAAAAAAAAGTAAAAAGCAAAAAATATATAACTAATTAAAAATTCTTTTTAAAAATAGGCTTGTTTTATAAGAGGTGTTTTAAATTAATATTTAATTACGTATACAATTCATCATAAGCACGTTAACATCGATCAAATTTATATATACACATATACAGTAGGTTTACTATACTATGGTATAGTAGTAATTTAAATCCTTTGACCGTTCGAATAGAACCATGAGAGAACTATCTGTTTTGTGATGCACTGCATTGCTACCAACAAAGACAAGCCTGATTTTATTGAACGCTCCATACCTTTTATTCGCGACGGCGTACGTATGTACGTACGTGGTGCTCGATGTACCGTGAACATCGTTTCTGTCTCGTGCATTTCTGTTGGCAATAAAGCGTCGGCTTCAATATGCGATTTATTAACTCTTAAGTAAGATATACAGTTAATATATCCTCTGATATGAAAAAATATGTTGATTTTATAGGATATATCTCTGTAATCAATAATTTAATATTAAATCAATAGCTCCAGGGCCAGTCGTGGCGCAGCGGCATAAAGTGTGACTGTAAAACCGACTGGTTGTGGGTTCGATCCCTACTCGAGGAGATTAACTATTTACTTACATTTATATTTCCATTTCTTCGCTCTGGTATCGAGTTGAGTTCTGCCACTCAACACGCAATGCCTCCAGAATACGGCAGAAAGTGGGGAAAGGAGTGTCTTAACACTAGGTTCCCTCTGCCTACCCTGCTGTGTGCAGGATACAGCGTGAAGCTGATTTATTTTGATTTTTATTTTAAATCAATAGCTTTTGGATTGGATTATGTACATTATTTTCCACCAAAAATATTTTGTAAAAAAACTAGCGAAGTCTGGATGAATATTCTTTAAGCATATTTACTTGGTGATATCAAGATCTTTTATGGATGAACAAGTGAAACGTCAAGTCACATAACATTTTTCTATATTAAAAAAATCGCAGTAAGAAACCTTAGACTTGGGGTGGCTTTACCTAGAGATTTTATTACTTTTTATAGAGAAACAAACATCTTCATCGAATCTTGGCTGGTTTTTAAAGGGTGTTTTGGTGGGATTTCATTTCTTTTTGCAGAAAGTAAGTTTTTACTTGATTAGTGTAGCAGAGCTCTTAGTTCTTTTTGCAGAAAATAAGTTTTTACTTGATTAGTGTAGCAGAGTCGCGCTGAATAAATTTTGTTTTGTTGAACTCTTAGGGTTCTTAATCAGATAATTCAGACCTTCAATTTTTGTACATCAAAAGAAGAGTCTTACAACGCTAAATAAATTTTATAAAGACAGTTTGCCGATATCTATAACAGCATAGCTGGCTCTTATCAGGGTCAGCAGGTACTCCTAGGCATTAAGGCCCTGTACCAAATTTCAACTCTCTAAGTCTATGTATGGGAAGTACTAGTCTTATTTTGATGATCAGTGAGTGAGTGAATCAGTGTCAAAATAGTGCAACTTTACTTTTGCACAACTCTGAAATTGTATGACCTGCAAGTTTCATATTTTGAGGTCCTTATAGTTGCTGATTTCTGAAACTGTGTTGCAAAAACTTGTAGTTTTCAAAAACTTGCAATTTCTTGCAGAATTGTGTAAAAGTGATATTCTTAGAAATTCTTGAAATAAACTTAAGAAAGTAATTGTATTCTCTTCTGCTTATATTATTTTTTATTGCCAATTAAAAATATTTAAATATAAAACCTTCATCCTAATTGAAATTGCAGTAACAAAATTACAGTTTTTGCTCAGTGGGACTGGGGCACTACTACTACTCGACAAGATATCGACGGCGGCAAGAGCGTCCCCTACCGACCCTAGGCGTCGATCGGGGTACAAATGCTATATTTCTGTTATATTCTCATAAAACAATGTTGGAAAAGATACTGTGGCAAAATATTTTTTTTATTTAATAATATTATTTTAAATTTAAATATATATTAACATTTCTTTAAATTTAAATAAAATAATGTTTTTTATGATATTGTATTTATATAATATAACTTAATAATAACTATAAATAAAACATAGTAAAATAGTATAATAACAATAGGTACCTACTAAGTAGGTATTAAGTTAATAGATATTAAATTAAATATGTAGAAAAAGGCAACCGAAATACCTGGACTCTCTTATTAATTAAATACATAGAGATAGCACAGTCTAGTTTAAGTAACAGATAAAAACAAACAAAAAAATTAAAAGTAATAATTTTCAAAAACTAAACAACGGTATAAACCACGCGTCTATAAACGTTGAAATTAAAATCAACTGCCCCGCACACAGCACTCTATTTCCGTCCACCGTCCTCAATCCGTTTCCTACTTTCCGCTGAGTTTTGGAGGCATTATTGCATATTGAGTGGCGGAACTCAACGCCGCGCTTTGCGTCGACACCAGAGCGAAAAAAAATAAATAAACATATAAATAAATATTTCATTTCCTCGAGTGGGGATCGAATCCACAACCAGTCGATTTTACAGTCAGACTTTGTCCCGACTGGCCTCTGTAATGTCGTGTAATATAACATGTTATAAAAAAAGAATGACATAATAACATATTCTAAGTGCCCGCAGGGTTTAAGATACATCGGATTGGATTAGCTTGATGTAATATAAAAATATTATTTCAACTCCCACCAGTACTTCTGTAGATTAGAGTGTTCGAACAAACAAACAATATAACACTATAATATTAGTAAATTATTTGTTCTACTAAATTGTATTTATGATTGACCTAAAATGTTGTACATTTTATTGTTTCTGATACCGTTACAAAGTAAGCTAAGTAAAATGCCTTTAAATCCAATGGTAAACTACGCTTGGTCAAAACGTTCTAAAACTAGAAACGCTTGTAAAAACTTTAAAAAAGCATTTTTTTTTCTTCTGCTTATAAAAAAATAAATAAATAAATAAATAAATAAAACGTACACGCTAATTTAATGTATAAATGTTTACTAACAAATATTTCAACATTAAGTTTCACAAGTCAAATGAAAAGAATAGCTTTACTCTATATCCTGCATCTAGTGCATTTGGGGTAAGTGCAGCCTTTGTTTATCTTGTGAGATAGAGAAAATAAATTAACTTCGTGTTTCATCCTGCATACAGCGGGGTAGGCTGGGGGAACCTAGTGTTATCGACACTGTTCCCCACTTTCCGCTTTTTTTTTATCCTCGAGACATTGCGTGTTAAGGAACTCAATGCTACGATTTTTTTTCTTACTAGCACGAGAAAATTTAACAAAATAATTCCCCCGAATGGAAATCGAACCCACAAACGAAAACACAATAATATAATTCATTCTCACAAAAAAAAAATAAATGAAAGTACATATTAGTAATAACATGATTTATTTTATTATTACACAAAATTTTGTTTGTTTGGCAATTTTAACATCATTTTCTCCTAAATTAATTAAAATTATACTAAATTATAAACAAACTACAATGTTTACAAACAATACAAGTTTGACAATGTAACTTTATATCAAGTATAACGTTAGTTGAACTATGTCAACGTTGAGAATGCCTTGGCATTGCAATGGTTAAATAAATTGTTGACATAAGTACAAGCTCTTAGCTTGCCCGGTTGTGAAGGATATGTCTGAAATGCACGACAAAGTGCTGTTTAAGATTTTTATAGTCAATCGCTGTGTGCTAAGCTCTCGTAATTCAGTTATAAGGTACAGAATTCGAATTCGAATTCAAAGAAGTTAATATTATATTCGAAAGATATCGATATTTAAGGCGCGCAGTTGTAGGATCGATTTCCATTTGAGTAAATGTAATATTTAATATTTTTATCTCCTCGCTGTATTAACGAGGCGGCGGCGTTGTATTCCGCTGCTCAACACGCAATGCCTCGAATTCAGCAGATAGTGAGAAACGGAAGTGTTTTAACGGGTTCCCAGGTTCCCTCTGCCTACCCTGCTGTGCAGAATATAGTGTGAAGCTAAAAAAACAATTTTTAATAGTGATCATACGTGGCACTTTCTTAATCTGTAAAGAAGAGAGAGAATAAGCTATTTTAGCTATTAAAAACTTCTTGATATGGTGCTCATTTTTGGCATAAAAAAACAAATATTATTACAGTTGTTTTTTTTTATATACACAGCAAATACAATAAGATATATTTATGCTCCCATTATATTTACATTTCGCTTTATTAGAATTAATTATAGACATATTTACATACATGTAACGTATTGACGTATGTATTACAAACAAGATTTTTTTTTGAATACGAAAACGAATAGTAATTAAATAGAATATAATAATTCAATATAATAATAATATAATAATAATAATTAAATAGAATATATAACTAATAGTAATTATATAGAAACTAAAATATTACAATATAGAATAGCAAAGTATGTTAAAACAAACAAAAACATATTAATAAAACATAATAAAGGCATATTTTAGTGACTGTCATCATGGCTGATGACGTCGCTTATCAGCGGTTATCACCCCGCGAGCCTCGTGTCTCCATCACACTTTAGTCTCGCGTCCTCGCTCCAACGGAGTGGACTGTACGCTCTTTTACAACGGATTATTTTCGAAAGTGATTTGTTAAAGTTGAAAACTTTAATATAAAAAAACACCATTTTCTCCCCTCCGAACGGCTGTAAGTAATATTTATCTATATCTATATAATTTAGGTTTATAAACATATATGTCTGTATAAGACACATAGTTTCAGATTTGTAAATAAATCTTGAAAGTATAAATCCTTCGGAAGCGCGTGATCTTCGCGTTAGACGATTTTGAAAATATTTTTTCTTCATTTTAAAGAGTTAATGTGAGTCACTTTATGTGGAAAGATGTGAAGGTCGTGCTTCTACTTATCCTAAAGTAAATTTGTCCACACTCTTAAGGTATCACGATGGATATAATTTATCAGATCGAGGTGTCTCCAAGCGACGACGCTACTCTAAAGTCGTAGAGATGATATTTGAATATTATTACTATTCGTTTTCGTGAGTTTTGGCTAATTATCTCTTAGTAATGTTGAAGGATGAACGTGTAAAACACCTGTTCTGGTTTGTATTACGTAAATAATACTATATATTTTCTTAAATTGTTTTTCTATACGATCTCCTAGATCGTAAAGCGTGAAGTGTGCGCAGATAGTATATACATATGTATGAGGCCGGTCGGCGCTGGGGCATAAGTGTGTGACTGTAAATGCGATGGGTTGTAGGTTCGATTTCAACTCGAGCAAAATAAATATTTAATATTTTCTTTGCTCACTCTAATTACCAGACAAAGCGCGACGTTAAATACCGCCGCTCAACACGCAATGCCTCCAGAATTCGATGGAAAGTGGGAAACGGAAGTGTCTTTATGGGAACACTACGTTCCCAGGTTGCCACTGCCTTCCCTGCTAAATACGGAATACAGCATGAAGCTAATAAAAATATATAGATACATAGATATTTAATACAGCTACTCGACCGGAAAATAAATATGTGCAATAAACTTTGTAAGTGATAATGGCCGCATGTCGCTGATTTTAAAATTAAAGGTTTCCTTTTAAAGATAAAGCAACAGCTATAAGAGATATGTATGATGATAAATATTATGTCATAATCTATTGACAGTTATATGTTCCTTTTACGTCACTGTGCCTATTTAAATGGTATAAGATACTGTATTAAAATGTAATTCAGGTTTCGTATAGTAAAAAATACATTTTAGAAGACTTTTCTTGCTAATATTAGGCTTAAATAAGAATTGTATCGAGGTATTTATGGATTTTTCTGTATTAATATTAAGATTTATGGATTTTTCTGTATTAATATTATGTTTATATGTGTATTTGTTAATATGTATTGTACTCTGGCAAGGCAAAATGCGGCATTGAGTTCCGCCACTCAACTCGCATTGTCTTGAATTCGAAAGGAAAGTAAGGATCTAAGTCTCGATACTAAAAGTTCTCGCAGAATAGCGGAGATAGAGACCTACGTAGAGGCCAGAGGAGGCACTCAGATCCCACAGATCCCTATTTGTGGGATCTGAGTGCCTTTTTTACTCACTCCAAAATTATTACTAACATAAAATTGAGCCTGAAAAATCAGAAAAAAAACCTTTTACACAAAAAGATCAGTTCAAAGGAAGTTCTTCCTGGAAAATATCTCTAGATGCATCCACGCTTGCTATATGCGTAAATAAATATCGATTGACTTAGTTTATTGTTTTTCTATATTTACTGAAACTATTTTAAAATGAAACAGATTTAGAAGCACGAGAGGCTTAGAATATAGCGTCTGTTGAGAAAGGTCAGGGTATCTTGAAAGTTGGCTTAATTCGTAATTTGGATATTCATAGACGTATAATATATATTAAAGGTCCAATAGACTTTTAGAAAGATAATGTTTTTATTTATTAATATAGTGAAATTGATTTAATGGACACCAAATAAATTTGAAAGGAATATTATATTATATTGTTTTCTAGTGTTAAGACACTCCGCTCCCCACTTATCGCCGAGTTCTGGAGGCATTGCGTGTTGAGTGGCGGAACTCAACGCCGCACTTTGCCTCGACACAAAAAGAAGAAATTAAAATATAAATGTAAATAAATATTTAATTTCCTCGAGTGCAAATCGAACCCACAACCAGTCGATTTTACAGTCACACTTTGTGGCCCTGCGCCACGACTGGCCTGAATTTCAAAAAATGAATAAATAAGTTGAATATATCTTTGACTGCTGTTTTTTTATCCTACGACTAATCGGTTATATGATACTCTGTAGCTATAGCTCTTCTGGTGTAACACGGCGTCGTGGGCGGCGGCGATTACTTACCACCAGGTGAACCGTACGCGCGTTTGCCTTGTATTTTTCTATAAAAAAAAAACTCCGGCTTAGATAAACTGTGTTGAGGTTCCCCCCTATGAAGATGTGGTATCAGGTCATTCTATTAAGAGCATTCTTCTTTTTATTTTACTTTGCCCTCGTCTTGTCCCGACATACGGGGTCGGTTTTCCTTATCATGTGATGTCATTTGATTAGTTGACTTTCTACATTAAGACTATTTTTTTGCTCTTTCGAACACTTGTTAACGAGGTAGTTTGAGGTTTAGCCTTACACTCCTTTTTAGGGTTCCGTCTGTCCGTCTGTCACCAGGCTGTTAATCATCATAGTTAGACAGTTGACATTTTCACATGACATATTTCTGTTGCTGCAGTAACAAAAAGTATTAGAAAATAGAATAAAATAAATATTAAAAGGCGCACCCATACAACATAAATGATCCTTTCCCCGTTTAGTACGGAGCCCTTCTTGTGCTGGTTTTTTTTAGTTAAGCAGTACTTCTTTAGTAAATTTTATTTATATCTCCTCGTGTAGACTAGATACGACGAGAGTAGATAAAAAAAAACATCTCAGTCACATTTTTTTTTTAAAATATACGAAAAAAATATGTTTAGAATATACAAATTGAATTTATCAATGAATTAGATCTTAAATATTCTATTTAGTTTAATTTTTGTCGGTCCGAACATATAAGTGATATATTCATCATCAATTAAGTCTATTCCATTCTTTGAATACGAGTATATCTATCTGAAAATAGGTTTAACAAAACCATATATTTTATAAAGATTTTCATATTTTTTTTTATTTTTATTTAATCTCAAGATATTTCAGTTATTTTCTGCAACTAGTGCATAAACAGTAAGTAGTAGCAGCGAAAAACTTAAAGTGAAAATTCTATCATATTTCACCTATTCACACCATACATACTTTCGTAACCTACATTTGGAACCACCTACTTTAAACAACTTAAAAGAAGGTGATATCAATTACGTCGTAGACTTTTAATAGAATATTTGATATTATTGAAAAAAAAAAACATAAAATTATGCATTATAAACATTTGAAGTTTTCTTTAATACTGAGACTCTCGTTATACAATATATAGGAAGGATGGGCAGACGGAATATAGTGTTAAAACACTACGTTTCCCAACTTTCGTAAAATTTTCGGGACATTGCGCGTTGAACGGCGAAACTCAACGCCACGCTTTGTCTACGTACCAACGGCTATGGAATGAAAATAATTCCTCCGAAAGCGAATCAAATCGACAACCACCGCCTTTAAAGAAAGAAGTAGAAAATACAAAAAAAAAATTATAATCTTGAAACATCATTCCGTTTACAAATATATTCAATTTTCAATTTGAACGCTTCTATCATTATTATCAGCAGTTCTCAACGACCACGATATACAATCTTGTATGTATGTGGACTATAACACAATAAAGGATCTAATCAGCCTAATTGTTACAGAGTAAAAAATGATAAAAAAACGTGTATTACATATGAAGAAGTATAAATATAAGTACTTGTAATTATATCATAGTAGATAATATTACTATACTAGTAAGCGGAAATTTAAATAGACTTTTTGTTGTAAAATATGATTCCTACTCTTTATTTCTAACAAATTTTATATTTTGTAGCCAGTCGTGGCGCAGTGGCACGAGGTGTGACTGTAAAACCGACTGGTTGTGGGTTCGATCCCCACTCGAGGAGATGAAATATGTACTTAAATTTATATTTCCATTTCTTCGCTCTGGTGTCGAGGTTAAGCGCGGCGTTGAGTTCTGCCACTCAACACGCAATGCCTCCAGAATTCGGCAGAAAGTGGGGAACGGAGTGTCTTAACACTAGGTTCCCTCTGCCTACCCTGCTGTGTGCGGGATACAGCGTGAAGCTGATTTTTTTTTTTATATTTTGAGTCAGTCATGGTGTAGTGTTACAAGCGAGGGATTATGAAACGTAACAGCTGTGAAATATTTAATATTATCATTTCCTCGCTCTGGTAATCACAAAAATAGCGCGGCGTTGAGTTCCGCAACTAACTAACAACTACCAGAAAGCGGTGGACAGTCTCAATACTAGACTCCTTCTGCCTTTCCTGCTACATACAGGATCCAGCGTGACAGAGCGTGCCTCAAGAATACGGAAAGCGAAAAACGGAAGTGTCTTAATATGGAGCGGAATGTTAGGATAGGTTAGGTAGTTTCCCAGGTTTCTTCTGCCTAATTTGCTGTGCGGGATACAGCGTCAAACCAGTGGTTCCACTATTCAACACAGAACTCCTTGAAAATTCGGGGGAAAATTGGGAACGCAGCGTTTTAACACTTCAGTCCCCTCTGTCTACCCTCTCTGTTATACGCGGGATACGGGGTAAAGAAAGACAAAGGAATACAATTTTTTTAAATATTTTTATTTTACTTTTACAATTTATTTCGAGACAAAATCCTTTTGATAGAAATAATCTATAAATTTTTCGGAATACATGTTTTTTTCATTTATTAAATGAATTCTAATGTACATTTATTTATGGTAACAAGGTATATCTATCTATCTATTTAAAGTAAATCAAAGCAAAGCAACACTATGGATCAATATACTAAAGATCAACCAAGTGGCTTTTCAGTAACATTGTATTACACATTAACCTATTGAATTTATAGTCCGAATTTCCATTGTACATAGTCCAACAATTAAATGTGAATGTAATCGCGACAGGTTGTGGGTTCGATTCCCATTCGAGAAAATGAAATACTTATTTAACTTATTTTAATTTTTATTTCTTTGCTCTGGTGCTGAGGCAAAACGTGGCGTTTCAGTTTCAGTCCAGCCATTCTACACGCAATGCCTCCAGAATTAGCCGAAAAATCATGCACTGATTGTCTTAACACTAGGTTCCCTCTGCCTACCCTGCTGTGTGCGGAAAAAATATATTACATACATCCTTCTTCCCACATAGCAGCGTAGGCATGGGTAACTTAGTGTTATGGCACTTCGTTTCCTACGAGATACGTGTTGAGTGATGGAACTCAACGCCGCCCTATTTTGTCAATAAATAAAAACCTATTTTCTTTGGGTAGGAATTCAATCCGTAATAAAAGTTAGGACACTTTTCTACTGGGCTGTGGGCGTCTTCTCTATGTTATAACGTTTTCTTTATATAGACCAAAATAAAGTTTATACAAGAGCATATTCATATTATTACAGTAATTTTAAAGTCAAACAGTATAATGAGCGTTTTTTTATTTCCTTCTACTTTATTCCTCAAACATGGCTTTAGTAATTTTTTGCGAATTCTTTATAAGTCAATCTAAAAAGTATCTAACATAAATTTATGCGTGATTAAAAATTATTTATTATATAATATTATTATTACAGCGTATACTAACATTATTATGACGAATGTTTAAATATTTGAGTATAAAATGCATATTCACCTGTAAAAAAATGAGTCAAGTGCGTATCGGACCCGCTCACTAAGGGTTCCGCAACAAATTTATAATTGTAGGTTAATGGGGAGTAAGTACAATTTATAAAAGATGCAGTATTTATGTATGAAATTAAACTTATTACTACTAAAAAAAAGTAATTACTAACTTATATTTATATATAAGTTAGTAATTACTTTTTTCTAAGATGTAAATAAAAAATGCAATTTTCTACAACAAAAGTTCTATAAGGGTTCCGTTTTTTCTTTTGAGTTTAGATCCTTAAAAATTTGGTAAATTCCAAAGTTTCAAGTGTAAATTTAATATCACTGTTTTTTATTTAAAACATTTTAAATTTCAATAAGCCTTTTCCACTTTTTATATAATAGGTTCTTTTTATACATTTATGTAAGCACTATACGTACATATATTTTCAAATTGTACCTTTATAACTATTTAACATTATCAAATAATTTTTTATAATATTATATATGGACTTCACTTTTATGTGCAATATTGTTCAATAACATTTGTCAGTAACGGGAAGTTTCAGATGATTTTTATTCATGTAAAAGAAAAGTTAAATCGAAATTTCAGAACGAGTTATAATTTTAACTATTATTACCTGGTTTTTTCATTTTATCGTCGAAAAATATGTTAGAATTGAAAAAAAAAATAAATCAGTTGAGACTTGAGTTGAGATCAGTCGTGGCGCAGTGGCACGAGGTGTGACTGTAAAACCGACTGGTTGAGTTCTGCCACTCAACACGCAATGCCTCCAGGATCCGGCAGAAAGTGGGGAACGGAGTGTCTAACACTAGGTTCCCCCTGCCTACCCCGTTGTGTGCGGGATACAGCGTGAAGCTGATTTATGTTAGAATTAAAATTAAAATTAAATCAGCTTCACGCTGTATCCCGCACACAGCAGGGTAGGTCGAGGGAACCTAGTGTTAAGACACTCCGTTCCCCACTTTCTGCCGAATTCTGGAGGCATTGCGTGTTGAGTGACAGAACTCGACGCCTCTATGTTAGAATTGTTTTTTGAAAATGGACATTTCATGTACATTATAAATAAAAATAGTAGATACTGATTAAAATGTATGTAAAACATTAGTCTCCAAACCATCAAAAACGAATTCGTTTGTTACAACAGAATGTAGTAGTCAAAGATACAATTTAGACAAGATAGCGGCGCCCTTATCTCAATTAGATTTATAAGATTTAGATATGAAGGTGCGATAAGAAATCATTATATTCACATTTATTTCCCGTAAAAAGTCAAATATGATATTACTACAACAAAAATAAAACAATAAGGTTGCTATAATATTTGGGACCAGTCCTGGCACAATCGTGCTACTGTTAACGCGACAGGTTGTGGATTCGATTCTTACTCGGGGAAATTAAATATTTAAATTTTTATTTCTTCGCTTTGGTATCAAGGCAAAGCGCGGCGTTGAGTTCCGTCACTCAACAGTCATCCCTCCAGAATTTAGCGGAAAGTGGGGAGCGAAGTGTCTTAACACTATTAGTGACAAGATACTCCGTTCTCCAGTTTCCGCCACTATAAGTAACTGAGCGTCAGCTAAATCATACGTCGCAGCGGGTCTTATCAGATGGAGGGAATAAAATTATTTGAATATAATTTTTTACGTGAGTTGAACTGATAACCAGGACAGTAGTCATGTACTGTCAGACACTGCCTTATTACATTACGATAATGTCATAACATTCCCCTTTCACAGTAATTGAACCTAGATCAACACGAACTTATAAACTCCACATACACTTTTAACGTTAGGTTAAAATACTTATAATACACCGTTTTACTGCGTTCGTTAAGTACGAGTCAAACGTATTTACCATACTGGGTTAATAGAATATTGGAGTTAGATGCTCGTTCTAGATAGATATTTTAGTTTAAAATGATTGTATCGAAATTCGAATGGTAATATGAAACGTTGGTTGTGTTTTCCTTATTCTTTAAATATTTCAAAAAATAATAGGTTTCATCTTCTTTTTGAGATATGTAATACTTTTTATTGACGATATATCTTTTTTTTAGCGTCACGCTGTATCCCGCATATATCAGGGTAGGCAGAGGGAACCTAGTGTTAAGACACTTCATTTAAGCTAGTTTCAACTAGTTTCCGCCGATTTTTTTTAGGGCAATGCGTGTTTAGTGGCGGAATTCAACGCCGGGATTTGCCTTAGTGCACGAGCGAAGAAATGAAAATTTTAATAAATAATAATTCATTTCCCCGAGTAGAAATCGAGTCCACAACGACAAGAAACCACGTGTAAATATTTCGACGTCATATTAGACGTCATTCATAAACTAAAACAATTGGTTCCGAATTTAGTATACTTTTAATAGATTGTAAGTAAATAATTAAAATAAATAATTATATATGTATATTGTCGATTATATTAGAAATGGCATACGAGTACACAGTCAATATTTCTTTATATTGTTTAAAATCATTTAGGAACATGCCGACGGATCAAGGACGCTAGATGACGCTAATGTCGTTTCAGAATTTGTGGTTAAGATTTAAGTTTAAAAATATGTTTATTATAAATCGTTTAAAAATATGTTTATTATAAATCGACTCTCCTATTTTACTAACTTTTAAGAATTACTTTTTTGGATGAAGCTCTGCAACGTTATTTTTCTTGTTATTTTATATTAAAAAAAAAAGTTATTGGTATAGTCATTATGAATCATTTGCTTATATAAATGTTGACTGTAGACACTTGTAGTCTGCTCTTGCATAAAAAAAAACATGATAAGAAAAAAACATATGATTTGTACCTAACTTGTATGTTCATATCAAATATTATATATTTTAAAAGTATCATGAGGGTTTCTGCTCATTCTCCTTATTTATACATATTTTAGTATAGTGTAGATTCTGATGTTACTTCTACAACTATTGCTTAAAAAAATCAAAAACTGGCCAAGTGCGAGTCGGACTTGCGCACAAACGGTTCCGTACCATTCTACATCTATAAAAATGAAAAACACGTTTCTTATATGGGGGCCCCATTAAATTTGTTTTATTCTGTTTTTAGTATTTGTTGTTATAGTGGCAACAGAAAATATCAACTGTAAGAACTTCAATTGTGTAAATAAGACATACAGCCTGGTCTCAGACGTAGAAACAGACAGAGAAGCTTTAGCAATTAGGTCCCGTTTTACTTTTTGAGCGCGGAATCCTAAAAAAATATACTTATTTTTATAATTATGGCAAGTTAGTCGCAAACTGTGTATAAAATAATAATATAGTTTTATAATTAAAAAAATAAGTATTAAGTACTATATTTAAAGTACTCATATATTAACATAATTATTTTATTTAATTGTTAAAAAAAACGACCTTAGAACCGGCGACTACATACACTACACCTACACTACAACTTTTTGTTACTATTCTTTTACGTTAGCACATCTTACTTTAACATTTCTTTGATTGATATAGAAACTCGAAGACGAAACTATTTTGAAGTTTCCATGTTATATTAGCGTCGTCCAAAGAAAAGTTGGTCCACAGATAGATTTTTTGTTGGCCCGTTGAAGTAAACAAAACGAATTTGTCTCAACAATTATTAGGCCTTGGAGGTAACAATGTCGTTCCGTCGTTCGTTTCATTTAGTTTCGTTTCGTTTCGTTTTAGATATTTGTGTTTACGCCTCGCTGCATTGTTTTTATTAAGAAAATGAATATATATGTTGAAATTTTTATTGATTGATATACATTTTTTTAAATTTTATTTATAATAACGTCAGTGTTGTTATTTGATTTTTTTTAAAATTATAATAGAGTTTCTTTTTTTATTTGTATATTTCACTTTAACATTTCTTCCTTTTTTTATAATTCGCCAGTCGTGGTGCAGAGGCACACAGGTGACTGTGAAATCGGCTGGTTGTGGGTTCGATCCCCACTCGAGAAAATAAATTATTTATTTACATTTAAATATATGATTCTTCGTTGTAGAATAATAAGTAATAAGTTTAGATAAATTGACAAAAGACATTTTTTTTATCTTATATAAAACAAAGAAATATAAATAAATCACTCTTTAGGCAATTTAAAATATTATTCGACATCAGTATTGTGACACAATATGCTTTTCAGACTTTAAATTACCTATATGCTACATTTTAAGAATTCCATAAAATGTATTTGTTAAATTTATCTTTTTAATAATATGAACTAGACAATTTACTCCATTTATTCTTCTTCTTCGCCTTCCCTGCTAGTTTTTTCAAACAATATATTTTTTTATATAATAACATATAATTATTTAGTATTGCTTTTTTCAATGTCTTTAATTTCAAGGACTAGACTGACTCAGAAACATTCCATTGTTGTTTATATAAATTTTAGGCGCCGCAACATAACACCGCGCCATGCTACAATATCTAATACAATATTGAGTTACGACGAAGATGCGCAAAAAATGTGCTTATATATTCATTATTTTAGAATACACAATAATTAAACATTTAAATATTCAATTTTCGTATAATTAACCGACGTCAAAACGAAGGAGGTTCTCAATCCGGTTAGTATGTATATTTTTAAAAATTATATTTTTAAGTTTTTATTATATTTTTAAGATTTTCGAATCGATTTACATCAATATTTTTTTTTCTATGCGAAATAATCGCAATTTGCACGCATAAAAGTTTTATTCAGTTCGGCCCAGTCAGAGTAAGTTTTTTATTGTATTAGCATTTCTGTTAACTTGGACGATGTAAATTTCACAATGCTATACTATATAATATACGTATATTATACTTATAAAGTTTTGATCGTTTTTTTGAGCTACTTGTAATTTTAGCCCCTCAAAATTTCATATATATTTTTTGTATTCAGCTTTTATATATGTTTTCATATAAGTCGACTTAATTTATGACAAAAAACTACGTTTAAAAGAACCGACTTTAAAAACTAATAAGTATTAGATAAAAATCAACCTCACCCTGTATCCCGCACATAGCAGGGTAGGCAGAGGGGACCTAGTGTTAAGACACTACGAACACATTTCCTAACGAATTCTGGATGCATTTCGCGTTGAGTGGCAGAGCTCAACGCTGCGCTTTGCCTCGACACCAGAGCGAAGAAATGAAAATATAAATCTATATATTAATACGTGAAGCCAATCCTTTGAACTACTGTTTAGGAAAATTGCGCGGACGAAGGACTATGAAGTTTGGCACACTTATTGTTTATATATAGGAGAAATGCATAATGCTAATATTTTTTAGAAATAATGCATAAAAGATACATTAAATTATTCAAATAAATATAACAAACACTACCATATATTTGACATTACGTTACTTTATCAACGCAAATTATTACGCGCGTCAACGGATCCTTTAGTTTAAATAAATTTCATTTCCTCGGGTGGGAATCGAACCCACAACTAGTCGCAGTCGCTTATAGCCCACACACGCACTTGCGCAATTGCGCCACGCCATCTCACTTATGTATGTATATGTATGTATGTATATGTAAATGTATATTTATATGTACGGCCATACTCACATATAAATATACATTCACATACTGTATGTAATATTAGATATATTATATATATATTATGTTTAACACGAACAAGGTATTATTAGACAGTTGTCTTACGTAGATCAATACGTATACATTATGGATTTGAACATGTGTACCTCACAATATGTAATACAATGGGTTCGACTACATTGTAAGTTGCACAAAGAAATATAAATATGGAACTACGTACATGCACTTTCTGAAAGGTAAATGTTGACGATGGCAAGATAAGAATATGAATAGTTGTATTCTGATATATTTTTGTATTATATCGAAAGATCAGCAGTTGTCTATCGGTTTTGCGTTTTAGTTTTGTTACATTTTGTATGGCAGCAGCGGCTTCGCCCGCTGGAACTATGCGAATATTTATTTAATATTAATTAAAATGTATTTGCGAAAAATAAATAAATTATTATTATAGTTTGGTTTTCTAAATCACACTTAGTAAATCTTAACACTTCAGTTTTATTTGTTTGTATAGATGATACATTTGACGAAACTTCTTTTATGAAATAAAATTCAGTTAAAAAAAATGTTTTATGAAGAAGACACTAGGTTCCCTCTGCCTACCCTTCTATATGAGAGATACAGTGTGAAGCTAAAGGAAAAAAAAACCGAGACCATGGTGACTGTGGATCACTTTACCAAAATCTACAAAATGGAATAAATACATAAAGACTTACTCTAAAATTTGTAAACGGAACCCAAAAAAATGTTCGCCTATAAGAAACAGAACGGAGTGTCGAATATGACTGTACAGGTTCACGTTTTGAAAAACAATATTATTTGTCCGTACCAAATTGAAAGAGCACATTGTGAAAATTAACATTCTTGCTAACGTACGCGATCTCTGCTCTGATGCACTTCAACAGCAATCCTATCAGCTTTGGCGGCGATCCACGATCATGAAGGATTCTGTAATCTCTTGTCATTAGACCTAAACCGATTTAGTTTGACGTCGACATTCTTGGTGTACATTTTTATATTTCTAACAATTGAATAGTATTTATTTGTTATATTTATAAAAGTACAAGTGGGTAGACGACACACTATTGTACGATAAACCCGGCTGCATAAAAACTAAATTAAAAAAAAGAACTAGAATGCAGTTGTAGTAAAGTCTCTTCAACACACAGGAAACTGAAAGTTCTCGGAGCCCTGGATTTAGACAGGTGTTTGGTCGGAGCGTAGACTTTATTAGGTGTGACCGTTTATGATATTGATATTTTAGGCCAGTCGTGGCGCAGCGGCACAAAGTGTGACTGTAAAAACGACTGGTTGTGAGTTGGATCCCCACTCGAGGAGATGAAATATTTACTTAAATTTATATTTCCATTTCTTCGCTCTGGTGTCGAGGCAAAGCGCGGCGCTGAGTTCCTCCACTCAACACGCAATACCTCCAGAAAACGGCGAAAAGTGGAGAACAGAGTGTGTTAACACTAAGTTCTCTCTGCCTACCCTCCTGTGCGCGGGATACAGCGTGAAGCTAATAATGATGTTTTTTTTGATTTTTGAAATCGATCCAATAGTTCAGTAGATTCGCCTATACACTGTTTGTTCGTAAAAATATTGAATGTACAGCACCATCCAAATAGATAGTAATTGTAAACAGGTGTTTTAAATATTATATGAAACTGTTCCAAATTTGACAACCTACGAAATTATAAGACAAGTAATGAGCTTATGCTACTGCTCTCATGAAACTACTCATATCTGTATTTTGCTGTAAACGGTGAAGTAGGTCTCCAGCTGTACATTAAATATTTACGTGGGCTGTGTTTAAATAATTAAATCTCGGAAAAGCTGGCTCCGGCAGTTCATTTTACTTAATTTGAATGTCAATCGATTTTACATTTAAATTACAATAAAAATACATCATACATAATAGAAAACCGGTCAAGTGTGCGTCGTACCACCCACTGATGGTTCCGTACTAAGATTATTGGTCAACAGGAACTACAATTTATAAAATGTCATTTTTTATAATTTCAGTTTGCGACTGTATGCGTTAATTTTACCTGAAATAAACTATACTTTATAAATATTGTAATGATTTTTTTTTCGATGTACCTGTATATTTTTAATTTCGTCTTTATTTGTACGATAGATTCCCACTTTTTGCTTATAAATCAAAAAGTGAGAATCTAATCATCAATCAATCTAATCAAATGATTCTAGGTTAACGGGAAGACACTGCGTGTTGCGTGGCGGAACTCAACGCTGAGATTTGTCTTATTACCAAATTAACAAAAAAATCTCATTCGCCCATGTGGGTCACAACCATCGCGCTTAGTCAGATCAGATTTAACACCGTGAATAAAATATGTAATAAATAGCTTCACGCTGTATCTCGCATAGAGCAGACAGACTCAACGCTGCGCTCTGCCTCGACCAGAGCGAAGAAATGAAAATAAATAAATAAATAAATATTTTATTTCCTCAAGCGGGGATCGAATCCACAACCAGTCGCGTTTACACCCTTGTGCACTTGCGCCACAACTGGCCTCATGTATAGCATTAAATAAAAATAGCCTATTCTCGATATACGGAGGATTTACATGATCATCACTTAGTTTATACCAAAAGATGAAAAGCAACATTATTACGCAGTCCAGGTAACACGCCTACTTCAACTTGATATGACGGAAAAGTTAAATGGAAAAAGGTCTTCTCATTTAGTTAGGTAAAGTTGAAGTAACTTCACAGATGTAAGCTATTCCACAAGCACCTGCCCGCGGGTTCGTCCACTTTTAATGTACGATTATTTTCGTTCGTTCGTATTGTGTCGTGTCGAGTTGCGTTTCTGTTCTAATATAGGTTGATAGTTAGTATGGATTCTAATATATAACTACATATATTTACAGCGTATTTATAATGATCTCTAGTAATATTTTTTTGTTATCTTGGGGTTCCTTTTTTATATTTTGCATATAAAGTCAAAGTCAAATATATTTATTCAAAATAAGAAGTTACATGCTTCATTTGAACGTGAAAAAATTTACCACCACTTATAGCAGAGTAGCCAGGGGGAACCTACTGATAAAACACTTCATTCCCCACTTTCTGCAGAGACTTCGAGACATTACGGGTTGACTGGCGGAACTCATGATTGAGCTTTACGTTTTTACTATTCATTCGAGTGGAAAACGAATCCACAAGCATCGTATTCCTAGTCAGACGGGATGCTGTGTCGCCATAACGACCACTAAGTATTAAATATATTTTTTTAATAATATACATAGACTATATTGACAATTCATTCATTTTATCAGCTATATATGTAACTTGTATATCCTGCCTACGTAAAACGATAGGGTAGGCTGAAGGAATCTAGTGTTAAGAAACTCCGTTCGGAACTCAACGCGTCGGCGGAAGAAATGAAAATATTAATAAATAATAATTAATTCGCTCGAGTGGGGATCGAATCCACAACCGTCTCGGTACAATCACACTCTTATATCACTGCACCACAACGGCTTCATTTATTTTATATATAACCATACATTTAACTGTATTACATTTTCATACAAAACAATATATTATAACTAGAACGCAAATTGGCCGATAAAGCTTTTAATACGTGTTGAACAATTCGATCCATCATCGGGTCGTGGAGCTGTATAGGATCAAAGTACTAATTGAGGCAAATCAAACGTGTTCAAACACAGTGAATGTTTGTTGTCTTAGTTACAATGATGTATGGAACTTGCTCTTGTATTGGATAGTGAAATGAATAGTAACATATGAGTGTGATAGATAATAGTGACCTTTCTAAGTTAATTTATGATTCAAAAGCATTTGTGACGGTGTAATTGAATGAAGTTATTGTGAGTAATGATAATATAATAAGCATATAACACGGTAGGCAGAGAGGGCGGAGTGTCTTAACACTAGACTCCACTTTCCGCCGATTTCTGGAGGCATTGCATGTTGAATGGTGAAGCGAGTACCTCGACATAAGAGCGAAGAAATGAAAATATTACATATTTTATTCCCTCGAGTGGGAATCGAACCCACAACCTGTCTCGTTTATTCACACGCTTGTGCCTCTGCGCCACGACTTGTCCTCCGTCGGTGGCTATTTTAACAATAGTAATAACATTTAGTGGTTTCACAGAGAAGAAATAAAGAAATATGAGATACATATGTATATGGAAAGTAATTACAATGCATATCTGGTTGCATTTGCGTTACTCCGCATCTCTTGTACTAGCATATTTTTATTTTATATGGAAAGAGTAATACAATAAGATATATATTTGTATTGTTTACAAACAGTCAATGAGCTGTATACCGCAACGAATGGATATAGTGCAATCAGTATTGGACTCTGGCAGATAAAAATTTCGTCCTTCTTTTACTTCAGAGCGTTTTAAAATGACAATATTACATTCAGTTAGCAAAATTGGTCAGTTGTGGCACAGAGGCACAGAGGCGTGCAACTCTAAACACGATAGGTTGGTGGTTTCATTTCCGCTCGAGGAGATGAAGTATTTAATATTTTAATTTTTCTGGTATTTCGCCACTCAACCCGCATTACCTTCAGAATTTGGCGAAAAGTGAGAAATGGAGTGTTATAACATTAGGCTTCCTCTGCTTATCCCGCTTCATGCGGGATACAGCGTGAAGGTGAAAAAAATGTAACAACTGTTACAATATCTCGACTCCATTTTGCTTAAAGACGTCTACTCGTATTGTTACTTGACTACGATTTAAATGAAAATGCCTACGCCATTAAAAGTATCAAGTTGTTCAATCGTCTGTTGCATGATGTAAAATAGATATCTATACAAGGTTAAGGGTAATGAGCGAGGTTCCTCGCTTGAGTGCTCCTTCCTCCTTAGCTAAGGACTAATATGCTTGTTAATAGTTTCGTCATATTATGTAAGGATTTTCATATGGGGAACTTTATATAATGTAGATTCAGATTTTCAAAATATTAGTTTAATAATTATTTATGTGATATTTTTGTACTTGAGTCTTAAAAATATTGCTTTTATATAACATGTAATTACATGACAATTTTAAATAAACAACTGGCTCACATGTTAGTCTTATCGCAAAGTTGCCTATAATTTCTGAAGCTGAAACCGCGAGTTTGGATGGCATATGGCAATTGGCGAACGAATGTTCTGTATCTAATGTCAATTTATCTATCTATCTATCTATGATTATATGATTAAAATAATAAAAAAAAAACATCTTCACGCGGTATCCCGCACACTGCAGGGTAGGCAGAGGGAACCTACTGTTAAGACACTCCATTCTCTATGATATGATTATATATATTTAATAGTATTACGTGTATGTTTATCAGTTGTAAGATCGCTCTTTTCTACATACTTAGAGGCTAGATGGTAGTAGGTGAGTTATCTAAAGATATTATCATTATTAAATCATTGCTATTGTTAGCATAACATTTATGTATTGTTTATCGATATTATACATTTCTTATCTGTAATCAATCTTTCCTACAGTATATATTAGTGATATCCGTGACTTTCCATGCGTTATACAGAATATTTGTGAATACGCGTAATTTAATATAGGTATATCTTGAGGCCAGTCGTGGCGTAGCGGCACGAAGTCTGACTGTAAAACTGACTGGTTGTGGGTTCGATCCCCACTCGAGCAGATGAAATATTTACTAAAAATTTTTATTTCCATTTCTTCGCTCTGGTGTCGAGGTTAAGCGCGGCGTTGAGTTCTGCCACTCAACACGCAATGCCTCCATAATTCGGCAAAAAGTGAGGAACGGAGTGTCTTACACTAGGTTCCCTCTGCCTACCCTGCTGTATGCGGGATACAGCGTGACGCTGATTATTAATATATATCTAGAAACGCGACAGAGTATCTAGTCAAGTCCAAACAAAGGAGCTGCAAACGTGTCGTGTGAACGTTGTATGAAAAATTTCGAGCTATTTTTGACTTCATCGCAATTCATAAAATATTTAATCTAAATCCGTTAATTTTGGCGTACTTATTAAAGCCATTGAATATTACATCTCGAGTGAACATAGAATTAGGCATCTATATAGATCTCCATTCGACGAAAACGACCCTTTATTCAATATTGAACTTGGCTCTCATTATATATNATTCAATGAGACAGTGAGACGTTTTACTATTTGATATCTAACTTATTATTATTAATATCTACTCATATTATTAAAAAAATATATATCAATTATAATATGAAACTAGCTGTTACCTGTGGCTTCGCCCGCGTGGCTCAATTGAAATAACTAAATGTTGTGTGTAATAATTGACTGGTATTTAATTATAAGTGTAGGAAGTAACTCTGACCACAATACAATGCTTTACATAGAAACGATTAAAGTGTAATTTATCTTTTTTCCTATAAATGGACTATCTCACGTAAAAATATTTTTTAATTATTAGAGCCATTCGTAGTTTTGAGATATGAGCGTACAATCAAACCCGTTTTAGAGAATATATGGAGTTTTCCATTATTTTTTCTAAAAATCTTGTTGTAATTAAAATTTAACAAAAAAAAATTATATTCTCTATTCTGTATTCTCTAACACGAAAACAGGTCGAATAATGATTATAAATAATAAGTGATTAAAAATGGCGATAATGCTATATTCATAGCATAAGCATAGGTATGCTCTCTCGGTGCGGCATGTGATATATTGGCAAAAAAAGATATTTGAGGATGCATTAAGATGTTAAACGAAAGTGTCTTAATGGAAACGGAGTGTCTAATACTAGGTTCCCAGGTTACCCCTGTCTACTCTGCTATGTGTGGGATGCAGGGTGAAGCTGAAATAGTTTAGGTACTAATTATTTTTATATAAGACCATATTATATATTTTCTTCGAGCTTTACACTATATTCCACTTATAACAATGTACGTAGAACTAATCTCCGCGTGCACCGCTAAATTTTTGTGATATTGCTTTTTAAGTGGCGGAACTCTCGTCCATCTTTGTCTCGTTACAAGAGTATTTGGGAACAGACAGGATATAGATACAAACTTAAAAAAAGCTAACTTAAAAACTCTATTTTTTTTATTTTTATTTTCTTAAAAAAAGGAAAACATAGTATAAAGATAAGAAAAAACATAAAAGAATACCACTACACCATAATCACTATAAATTGTGTATCAAAAGCAGTGTTGCAAAGTTAATTAACTTGTGAGAGCTAGAATAAAGTTGTTAGAGCACTCTAAATTAGTATGACGTCGGTGATTACGTTATAATATATTTTAATGCTGGTGATTTTTTTTTTGAAAATTGTTATTATATTTACCATGCAAAAAAAATCTAAGTCAGCTTCACGCTGTATCCCGCACACAGCAGGGAAGGCAGAGCGAACCTAGTGTCAAGACACTCCGTTCCCCACTTTCTACCGGATTCTGGAGGCGTTGCGTGTTGAGTGGCAGAAGTCAACGCCGTGCTTTGCGTCGACACCAGAGCGTAGAATTGGAAATATAAATTTCAGTAAATATTTCATCTCCTCGAGTGGGGATCGAACCCACTACCAGTCGGTCCCACAGTCACACTTTGTGCCCCTGCGCCACGATTGGCCTCCTGTGTATATCGTGCAAGATTATTATATTATATATATTGTGTGTAATTGATTTAAAAAAATAAGTCCCGCAGAGTTTCTTGCGCCGGTTCTTCTCAGGTCTGAGGCATTAACTTTAGTGAACTGGTGGTAAATTATTTGACGTTCAAAAAATGAAGCATGTAACTTCTTATTTTGAATAAAATTATTTGACTTTGACTTTGACTTTGACTTTGACTTTGACTTTATAAATCAAATATTTTTAAAGTGTTATTCCACACTTAAGAAAGAGAAATACTTATTAAGAAAACATATTGAAAAGAAATACCCCGATACGTTAAATTTTTTATACATTTTTTGTACGTTCTATTAATAAGTAAATATTATTATTATTTTTACATATAATAAGAGAATACAAGTTAATATTATAGTTTTTTGGTTTCTCGTTTGAATTACAGTACACAGTGCGGCGTTAAGTTTCACCACCAAATCGCAACGTCTATAAAATGATTCTGTATGTCCATGATACAAAAAAAAGAAGTTTTTCTATCTATATATTTCGTATGTATTTATATAGCCAAAATAAGAGACATTGCGGGCGTTAGCTTCACACTCTATCCGCATATAGCAGGAGAGGCAGAGGGAATCTTCTGCTAATATACTTCGTTTACCGCAAATCCCGTAATTTTCGAGACATTTCGTGTTGACTGACGGAACTCCATGCTGCATGTTGTCTTGTTCCTAGAATGAGGAAATGATCATATGAAATCCTTACTGCCGAGTGTTAATTGAACCCACAACCATCGCGATTACCATTAGACACTGTGCCTTTGAGCTATGACTAAGTTTGATGTTTGCACTTATGGATTTGAATTTATTTATTTTTATTATGTATTAATTTAGTTTCTTAAAAAAAATAGCTTCACGCTGTATCCCGCACACAGCAGGGTAGAGGGAATCTAGTGTTAAGACACTAGATTCCCTCTAAGAGTTCTGGAGGCATCGCGTGTTGAGTGCGAATATTAGTTTCTATTAATTATATAAACAAAATTTATAATTATAAAAAGGGAGATTTCCGTAGAATATTTGTTAGCATGAAAGCGATTATTAATAGTATAATTCTAAGCGATAATATTCACAATTTTAATATTTTAGTTCAGTTATTTTATTATTTTCTGTATCATATAGATAGAAATTAAATTAACTTAAATTGCATTTTTTTATCTAATTGTTGAAAAAAATTTAAAATTTATATATATATAATATTGTGATGCAATGGAGAAGCGTATAGAACGTAACAGTTGTGGGCTCAATTCCCAATCGGGGTAAAAGGGCAAAGTACCAGTAGTAAGTAACACGCAATCAATGTCTTATTTCAGTCGAAAAGTACAGAACAGAGTATTTTGTCACTAATTCTCTCTGCTTATCTGAAACATTTCTCTGCTTATATAAAAAATAAAATAAAATCAGCATTCCTCTAAGGTTACTTGAGATTCAGGTCGATGTTTGGAATACAAAACCAATTTCTTGCATAAATCTTGTGATACGCTCGCTCTAAATCCAATCGAACTTATTCTACTGCCTGAGAATTTTTATCTATTCTACTTAGCATGTAGGCAGCGGTAGAGTCATGTATAGATATTTTATCTGGAAATTACACATTATTCTTGTAAAAAAAACAGCTTTACGCTGTATCCCGCATACAGTAAGGGAGGCAGAGGGAACCTAGTGTTAAGACACTCCGTTCCCCACTTTCCGATGAAGTTTTTGGAGATATTGCGTGTTGAGTGGCGGAACTCAACGCCGCGCTTTGTGCTTCTGCGTCATGACAGGCCTCAATAAATATAAATATTGTTGTATATAACAAATATTGTATTTCAAACTCATGTTATATAACAGATATACTGAAAATAATCAACTATTTTGTAATTGAATATTATCTATATCATTTCTTAATTTGAAGTTGTATTTTTTAAAGAAGCAGAAAAATTAAAAAGTTTATTCAACTATCAAATTTACCTGAAGCCAGTCGTGGCGCAGTGGGACAAAGTGTGACTGTAAAACCGACCGGTTGTGGGTTCGATCCCCACTCGAGGAGATGAAATATTTATTTAAATTTATATTTCCAATTCTTCGCTCTGGTGTCGAGGTAAAGCGCGGCGTTGAGTTCTGCGACTCAACACGCAATGCCTCCAGAATTCGGCAGGAAGTGGGGAACGGAGTGTCTTAACATTAGTTTCCCTCTGCCTACCCTGCCGTGTGCGGGACACCGCGTGAACCTGATTTTTTTTATTTATTTTTAAATATATACATTAAATTAAAATATATATGTATATTAAAGGTTTTTTATTTTATTATTTTAATGTAATTACAAGAAAATACTTGTATATTGTTCGGCAGTTTCGGCAACTGTAACAAAATAATATTTTTTTCAAATTAAATAATAACATACTCGTATGTACGTAATTTACTTCCCGGCTTATTGTGAGGGAAGTATAAAATTTGGGTGATTTAAATCACTAATCAAGGGAAACTCCGTCCTTCATGTATAGAAAATATGGATTATTGCTTAACCGATTATAGCAAATATTTCCTCAATCAGTTTTAAGCAGCCATTACCTCTAATCTTTAAAATATTATGTTGCTTATGACGCATGATTAACAAATATTTTGTAATAATACAGGCAGGTACATACTAACTGGTTTTTTTTTCAGCTTCACGCTGTATCCCGCACTTAGCAGAGTAGGCAGTGGGAACCGGGACAACTAGTGTTAAGACATTCCGTTCTCATTACGACTCTTTTGCCTCCCACTTTCTAATAAATTCTGAAGGCATTGCGTGTTGATCGCTGCACTTTGTCTCAACACCAGTGCGAAAAATTGAAAATATTAAATATTTAATCTCCTCGACTGGAAATCGAACCCACTACCTGTCGCGTTCGCAGTCACACTTTGTGCCCCTACGCCACGTCTGGTCTCATTAACTGATATTTTCTGTATATTTTTTTATAATCAAAGGCCAGTCGAGGCGCAAGGGCACAAACTGTGACTGTCAATGCGTTGTGGGTACGATCCCCACTCAAGGAAACTACATAGGAAAGTGGGATTTCCTTAGTGTATACATACTCATACACTAGGTTCCCTCTGCTTACCCTACTGTGTGCGGGATACAGCGTGAAACTGATTTAATTTAATTATATCTAAACAAACACATATAGTGGATCTATATTTTAAAAGGAAACATAATTTTGTATTCACTCGCTACTTTGAATTGGTCTAATCATACAAAGGAGAACAAACATCAATATTTGTTAATGTTGATGACCGAACATTATCACGTTCGCGTTAGTCTATTAAGCTGTATACAAGAGTGACACGGTGAGTGTTTGTTTGTATGTATGTATGTATGTGCGTTTGTTTGTACATACGTACAATACAGAAGTTATCTTGTAAATACTATTCTAGATTATCTAGATTCTAGATCCTATTACGGTCAAGGTGTGGTAATATATATATATATATAT
>JAAIXJ010000439.1:91690-159190 GCA_013403705.1 Heliconius hermathena
TTATAAGAATTTTGAGGTATGTACCCTAAAATACCCTTGGCACATACATACATGCAACATACAGGTGCAATAGTGCAATGTCGGTACGTGTCGCTTGTAAGTTATGAAATAATACTGCGGGATATTTTTATAAACAGTGTCAGAGCATTTTTTCTTGAGACACAATTTTTTAGAGGTTGCTACCAAAAGTGATTTTTTTTATACGTTTCTTAAAAAAATATTAATAACATAAACGAACGAACGGACTGAAGAACCTATTCAAAATATTTCTTTGAATATTAAGTCATTCTTTATCACTGTGTTAAATAATTAAGAATTAAGCTAGACTGTTACGAAGGTAATCTTCACCAACAATTCAATTTAGTTTACTTTGTAGTTAGTACTATGAACTATTAAGGACAGTTTAAAAATGCTGTTTTTATGTAAAATTTTACCTAACATAAAATTATATTAACCGAAAAAGATATTGTGTTAAAGTATTAAAATGATTAATATTCCTCCCATCGTAATTAGTGTTTAACTCCACAGAATGTTTTTTTTATTAAGATTCGTTAGTACCTATTTGTTGTCAATAGATAGCGTTACGTGTATGAAAGAGAGTATCAAGATTCGTTAGTACCTACTATTTGTCTTCAATAGATAGCGTTACTTGTATCGATTTTTTACTATCTCAAATATAAACTTCTTGAAAACTTAAATACTTATATCTTTTGATAGAGTGAAGCGATTACAATGAAATAAACACTAAAAGTTACTTTGTTTTACTTGTAATTTTTATATATAAAAGTTGCTTAAATTTATTGTGTACTTTTTACTTGATACGTATTTACATAAGCAGATAAACAGACAAACAGACAAAAAATCAAAAAATGTTGGAAACACCCTGGCTAATTTTTTTTTAAATATTTTCAATGTACAGAAACGACTTTTCTACAGATTTATTATAAGTATAGATTTGCAAAATTTGGCGGCACACTTTGGAAATTTGGCGGCACACAAAAGTGCCGCGGCACAGTGGTTGAGAATCACTGTATTATATAATAATTGATTTGACGATTTTTGGAAACCCGACGTTTCGACCATTTTACAGTAGTCCGTGGTCACGCGTAGACCACGGACTAAGGCAAGAGTTCGGAAAATAATATTATATTTTACTCATTACAAAATTTCTGCTAATTTGTGTGGAACGTCAAACGGTACTTCTGTTATAGAAATTTACTTTGGCAGCAACATCTCACGTTCTAATTAAGTTTAAATTAAACTCACCCTATAAAAATACGCAGTAATTATGATCGCATATAAAACCGGAAACCAGTTGTGGCGCAGGGGCACAAAGTGTGACTGCAAACGCGACAGGTTATGGGTTCGATTCTCACTCGAGGAAATAGATTATTTAATATTTTTAATTCTTCGCTTTGGTGGCAAAGCGTTGAGTTCCGCCACTCTAGAATTTAACGGAAAATGGGGAACTTAATGGATACGGAGTGTCTTAACACTAGGTTTTCAGATTCGTTACGGAATACAGCTGAAGATAAAAATATATAATAAATAAAAAAAAGGAATAACAAATAACTTTTTTTAACTTCCAGTTTAAATTTGCGATTTCTTAATTAAAAGCTGCATTTAAAAGAAATATTTTTAAAATTTATGTCAATATCCAGAAAATCATTTTTGTTATATTTTATGTATATATAAACTATTATTATTACTCGATATATGATAGCACTTAACCCGCCGACCACTGCAGTAAGCTAATTGTAAGCTAATTGTGAACGAACACTGACATCAGAATACCGATAAAAGCCTCCTCCTGATACTTATGTATGAAAATAACAAAATGTTCTGTACTTTTTTGTATACGCTGTATCCCGCATATAGCAGAGTAGGCAGAGGGAACCTGGGAACCTAATGTTGAGACACTTCTTCTCTTCTGTATTATGACATTCCCATTCTTCCATTTTCTAGTAAGTTCTTGAGCGTGTTGAGTGACGGATCGCAAAACTCTGCTTTGCTTCGTGACCAGAGTTAGGATTTGAAAATATTAAATATTTCATTTCCCCTAGTGGGGATCGAACCCATAACCATCACGTTTATAGTTTGACGCTTTTTGTTGGCCTCTAGACCGCCTAGACGGTCCGAATTATAATGTTGAATATATACGAGTACATAGTGAAAATTTGATTTGAGTTGGTTCTTCCTAAAACAGCAAAATAATGTTCTTTAAAAATATTTATATAATAGCATCAAAAAAATAATGTGAAAAAATGAAATATGCGAAATGAGAGCCAAGTTAAATGTTAAGAAATGCGTCGTTCACGACTTCACTGAAAAAAAATGAGAGATCTATATAGGTGCCGAGTTTTGATTTCACTCCTCGTCAAAATCAAATTTCACTTGACAATGTTTTTACTTAATTTGGTGTCTGGTGGTAAATAATAGCCAAGTCAAATTATAATAAAGAGTGGAACTGGGATAGCAGATATGTAAAGGTGAAGAAAAAGTTAAACCTAAAAAAATTGTCATAACAATACCGTTTAGTAATTACTTATAGACCGGCAACGTATCCATATCAACGTACCTCCTCCATCCTCCATCCTCCTCCTGCCTCCATCCATACTTCTGGTGGTAAAAGTGGTCGTGGGCGGCGGTCATTTACAATCAGGTGACTCGAACGCTCGTTTGCTTCGTCTTTTCCATAAGAATAAAAAAAATAACTGCATTTGCTCAAAGTATATTTGACTACACAATTTTCGTAGAATTTAAACGGACAAACGTGCTTTGAAACATAAATACAAAAAAATAATTCTAACATGTTGGTGCAAATTTGGAGAGCCTCATTTAACGAACAGACTGGACAGTCGACAGTTTTGGTCACTTTACCCCGGCGTGGGTTTAATTTGATGTCGACAAGGGTGTTGCGCTTGTTTGCCCTGTACGGTTAGTGGTCCACACTACGTTTTGAATTTAAGTAATAGGTAAGTATCATTAGAAAACTGAAATTGTTAACATACTATACTATTTACTATAATAATTTTATATTCATAGTTTCCATATTCGCAATAATTTTATTAGAAACATGTAATCGACCTCTTTGTTTAATTAAAGTCGAATCGAGGTATTGCGTGTTGAATTGCGGAAATCAACGCGTTGCTTTTGTCTTGGTGCTTTGGCAACAATAAAAGAAAATTATAATGAATAATAATTTATTCCCATGAGTGGGAATCGAACCCACAACGTCGCGTTACAGTCACACTCTGTGCCACGACGGCCTCAACTATATATATTTATATGTAGATAACAAAAGATGCGATTAGCCTCGACACACAGTGAGAGAGCGCATTTACTTTTGCAAAAACATTATGAAAAAGTGAAACTTTTTTGATAAAAGCTCAGATTTAAAATGAAAAATGAAAACCTATAAAACATATTTTAATATATTTCGTTCTGGCGGATGCGTATTTACATAACTATATACATATCTGCCCTTACTAAATAAAATATTATGTACATAGTACGTGAGTTGCTACTAAAAAGTTCTTTTTTTATATGCTTCACGATATATTTAGCACACTGCAGGGTAGGCAAAGGGAACCTAGTGTTAAGACACTCCGTTTCTATTATGACACTTCCGTTCTCCGCTTTCCGTCGAATTCTTGAGGCATTGCGTGTTGAGTGGCGGAAAAAGTACTTGTGCATAGAACATTACACCAACAAAGCCTACATAAAAATATGATTTAATTTATCTTCCTTAAAAGTCAATAACAAAGTAAAAGACACTATCACTTCAAAGATACCTACCTATTATTTAATATATAATATGTAAATGAATTATCTATTTCGTTTACGTTTCGGTTACACTTCCAAATTTATTCTATTCAATTCATTAAAAAAAAATCGAAAATACACCTTTGTTTCCTGTAATTTCTCTTTAGTTCTATTTTTCAACATTTTGCCTTCGTCAATAAACGGGCTATTTAACACAAAAATAATTTCTCAAATCGCACCAGTAGTTGCTGATATATGAACAGGGCGTTCAACAAAACAAAATTTCCCTCTGTTAGCTCATCAAGTTTCATACTTTAAAGTCTAAACAATAAGAGATTTATGAAATTATGTTATTTCTTGATCATTGAAGACCGAGAATTGGTGAGCGAAGCCTTCTTTTGTATTATATTTAAGAATTTCTCATATTAACAAACATACTAAAAACTAACTTTAGTTAAATGCTTCATTTATGGTCTATTTTCTCATAGAACTAGCTTTACGATGAAAGTTCAACGTAAATTGCATTAATCAGCTATCTCTCTGTTACAATGTTTGTTGAGTGCTCCTCATTATCGGTCGGTGGTGCGGTGCTCGCCCTCCCTCGTCCGACGTCCGTCGTCCGTCCACGAGGTAAATAAGAGGGTCCCTGTTGTTGTTAATAACAACAAGCTTCTCCAATAACATCATCATTAGATTACTTTAATCTATCCTTTTGTTGTTGATGTTATTAATTTCTAAGATAGTATTTAACAACGTTTTGCTACTGATTTTAATGAGGTGAAGTGTATAAAGGCTACTAGCCTTAGAGAAAAAATATGAGTTGGATTTTATAAAAACATTTTAATTCTGTTAGAAAATATTAAATATACATTGAGAAGTCTATTTTTAGACGCATCTTCACATTTTATAGTTATATAATAACAGAGCAGCTAATTTTCCATTTCTGCGATGATTTTGGGCTTATTGTGTTTTGTAATGGAGGCTTATTCTTCGTGTCCTGATTTTCTCAAAAGTAAAAACTTAAATACATCGATGGGCATTTCCAAAACTGATACATCCAATCAATTTTTGTGTCTATGGGCCAGGTTTGTTTTTGCAACCCCTAATTTACACCAAATTATCTTCTAAATAAAAAATTCCATATGAAACATGTATAATTTTAGTTATAACACGAATTAGACTTTCAACGTAGAAATAGTCCTCCGAGTGAGAAAGAGAGATTTTATAAAGTAATAAAGCTCCTTCTGCTTTTTACTCCTCCTCTAATTGTGAAAGAACATTACTATTATCAAAATTCACGTTTTATTACATAAGTAGTTTCTTTTAAAAGTTTAAAGTCTCTGGACGTTACGTTACAATTTATTATTTATTCATATTCACATTTCAGATCTTTCAGTTTAATTTTCAGAATTAAACGATTGTATTGTACCACAATATATAATTAAAAGTATAATTATTTCTTAATTAAAGTTTCAATTTTAATACCAATATTACATTACCAAATATTTTATTGAAACAAATTATAAAATTATAAATAATGACATGAACAGTATACAATAGCCTTTTATACCATTAATAGCTACGGATTTTAATTAGTCAGTAGAAATTGACATTCATTATTATTTAATAATATGCAAAATCGTATTATGAATGTTAATATGCGGATTTATGATATTCTCATGTCATTTTGTTAGTTCAGGGTTAAAAATTAACAATATATAATATTATGAGGCCGGTAGTGGCGCAGCGGCACGAGGTGTGACTGCAAAATCGACTGGTTGTGGGTTCGACCCCCACTCGAGGAGATGAAATATTTACTTAAATTTATATTTCCATTTCTTCGCTCTGGTGTCGAGGCAAAGCGCGGTGTTGAGTTCTGCCACTTAACACGCAATGCCTCCAGAATTCGGCAGAAAGTGGGGAACGGAGTGTCTTAACACTAGGTTCCCTCTGCCTACCCTGCTGTGTGCGGGATACAGCGTGAAGCTGATTTATTTTTATTTTTATTGAATTTAGGAAGTAATCTAAAATACAGTTCTGTTTGTGAACAAATTTGTAGATAGCGTCACGAACCCATTTTGCTATGTGCTGGTTACCCGCACATAGCAGAGAAGGCAGAGGGAACCTAGTGTTAAGACACTCCGTTCCCCACTTTCTGCCGAATTCTGGAGGCATTGCGTGTTGAGTGGCAGAACTCAACGCCGCGCTTAACCTCGACACCAGAGCGAAGAAATGGAAATATAAATTTAAGTAAATATTTCATCTCCTCGAGTGGGGATCGAACCCACAACCAGTCGATTTTACAGTCACACTACGTGCCGCTGCGCCACGGCTGGCCTCAACAGGTACTTCCGGTTAACCTAGAATTATTAAATTTGGCACCTTGTAGGCACAGGTAGTACTAGCTTAGAAAAAAAATTGAAAACTATACATTTGTGGTTAAATCCAAAAAAATAATAGCCTTAAAAGGGGGGCAAAATTTAGAATTAAAACCGTTAAGTGAGGTATCGGATGAAAAGGCTCTTTTTTAGCAAAGCCTGAATTTCAGAAAAAGCTCGAGGTCCCCAAATTTCCGTTGAACTCGTTGGGCAAGCCGGATTCGCGCTTGTCCGGTTTTTTTTTCGATTAGACTGAAATTACTGTGGATCTGAAAAGAAATTTAATAGGACTAATTGTAGCTCATCTCTGAAGTAAAAACCATACTTTTTATAGTCAAATAAGCACTTTGACAAGTAAAATTTTAATAAAATATATCAATTGACTTTATCAAAATATTTGACAACTTTAGTCATTAATCAAATCAGCAGCTAAGGTTAGAAATACAATATCGCTTATGAAATTTAAAAATTGATTTACAACTACATATTTTACAAGTACCTGATTTAGACCAACATATTAAAATAATAAAATCACCAACACTAAAACACAACAAGTTTTCACATTCTATCTATGGAGACCACGCATGTTAAATCGTGTATCCACTTTTTATTATTTTTTTTCTTCTTACTAAAGTAAATATACTTGTACAGGGATGTAATTTAAACCCACTACCATATACAGTGGGTAAAAAAAGTATTTGCACACCTAACTTTTTTGAAGTTACTCTTATAGAAAATTTTAGTTAATTATTGTATTTAATAGCTTATTCTATATATATTTTGAATCTGTTAATAAAAATCCTTAGAAAATAGAAATGTAAAAATGAGATGGTAAAAACACATATTTTAAAGTCAAATAAGTATTTGCACACCAACTATTTATTACCTTGATACAATGTTTTCTATTCTATTTTCTAATGATTTTTATTAATCGATTCAAAATATATATAGATTAAGCTATAAAAACAATAATAAAGAAAAAAATATTTTGTTATTTTGTACATGTAGCTTCAAAAAAATTAGATGTGCAAATACTTTTTTTACCCACGGTTAGACGTTAACTTTGATTTTTACTAAACCACTAGCGGCCCCCGCGCGCTTTAACTATACCAATATTTATTTAAGAGTAAGAAAAAAATCTAGTAATTATTTCAGTTTGGTTATCTATACTGAAATGTATAAAATAAGTTCGTAATTTATTTGATTCTGATCGATTTTATTTGATTAGAAACATGTAGTTATTTGATTTGAGAGGCCAGTCGTGGCGCAGGGACACAGAGTGTGACTGTAAAATCGACTGGTTGTGGATTCGATCCCCACTCGAGGACTTTCTTCGCTCTGGTGTCGAGACAAAGCGCGGCGTTGAGTTCCGCCATTCAACACGTAATGCCTGCAGAATTTGTCGGAAAATGGGAAACGGAGTGTCACAACACCAGATTCCCTCTGTCAACCCTTCTATGTGCGGAATACAGCGTGAAGCTGAATTTATTTTAAAATTTAAATATGTGTACTACTACACAACACAGGTAAACCAACAACTGAAATAACAAGCATTTTTTGAGATTTGTATCGTTATAAAAATCTCTTGTATGTTTAGTTTTTTTTTGTATCTTAGTATTTTATTGTATTTTATGTATACGGTAGTGCTACCAAATCACATATTTAATTCGTCATAGTAGAAAATATATAAGTTTACATCGAATCTTTCAATTATATTAATCCTTTTAACTCAGTTTCGTGTGGTCTACGTACTCCTATATAGTACAACCTAATAGCATTAGTGTAATATTATATACATTTGGTAAATTGAAAAAGCCTTTCCACTTCCGTGTTTCAAACAACACGATCACTTACCAAATACGTTTGAAGAGAACTTTGTGAGATATTAAATCAGATATAACCTTAATTAATATTTGTGTCAGTGTGGATAGGCGTTCTCCATTATTTAAGGAAATATCACATAAAACGTCACTTGCAGCAGTAATAGAAATGTCTTGAAAATTATTGACAGATAAAATAATGTATAATTAATTTGATGCCACTCGTGGCGCAGGGGCACAGACGTGTGACAGGTTGTGGGTTCGATTCTCACTCGATGAATTATTTAGTTATTTTCATACCTTCGCTCTGGTGTCGGGGCAAAGCACGGCGTTGAGCTCCGCCGTGCAAACCATCACATGGCCAACGCCGTTTGTCTGTACTGTGCACATGTTTCGCCTGCATTTTTGCATTTGGTTTGCGCCACACAAATCTTTATCCATCAGATCCAAAAAGATTAAATTTACTTTCGTCAGAAAAAAAAATATTTTTCCAAAATTCTATAGATTTTTTACATATTCTTACGCGAATGTTAGTCTTTTTGTTCTATTGGTCCCACTTCTGAAAGGTCTTTTCGTCGCTGTTCTGCCGCGAAGACCAAAATTATGCTGTACGTTTCCCACAGTTTGGGTACATATAACTTTACCCAAATTTGAAGCTATGTCATTTGCTAAGCTTTGAGGGCTTGTAAATGGTTTATTTTTCAACACTTGGTCTCAAAGTTAGACATGCGTGGAAAAAAAGGAGTATCTTGGCACAAAATTTTCTTTGCATGTTCCAAATAAGTGTACTACTCAACGCCGCGCATATATTACATTTAATAATTAATAATAATAATTTCGAGGCCAGTCGTGGCGCAGGGGCACAAAGTGTGTTTTTTAACGCGGCTGGTTGTGGGTTCGATCTCCACTTGAGGAAATGAAATATTTATTTAAATTTATATTTCCATTTCTTCGCTCTGGTGTCGAGGCAAAAAACGCGGCGTAGAGTTTCAACCACTGTCTCCAGAATGCGCAATGTCTCCAGAATTCGGCGGAAAGTGTGGAATGAACCGTCTTAACAATAGGTTCCCTCAGCAAACCTTTCTAGAATACAGAGTATAGATGATTTAATTTTAATTCGATTTATTTTTTTAAACTACATATAATATTAAAATTATAAAGCTTTATTAAGGCTTCTCATACCATATCCGTCGCTTCCAAAGCACATGCGCGGCGCAACAGATAGGTGGGGACGCCCCTCCCGTGGCCCGACGCCATTGTTTTCCCTCTGAATCGCGCGCCGACCGTCGACTAGAGAAGTCGCGTTTACCAGTGCTCCCAAAGTTGACTATCGGGCTCGTTTCCCTCTTCCCTCTCCGAAGGTAAGAGTAACATAAGTTGTAATTTTATTTGGGCTCGTTAGATTTATTGTGAAAGTTTAACTTGATTTTGACTTTTTTTTTGCGATTCTTTTTGGTTTGGGTTTTATGTTAAGTTTAATTTTTGTCCTTTTTTTTTTGAAACTTTTTTTTATTAAAATTGTACTTCTCTTGTATTTGTGTGAATTAAAATATTTTCGTATATTAATATTAATCGAACTTTAGTTTTGAATTTTTATGCGTTTTTCTTTGGTCGGAATTGATTATATCTTATTTTTTTTTGGTAAAATTTAAAATTAAAATAATATTTTAAATATTTTTATTTTATTTTATTATAATATTGCGCAAAACATTTATATTATAAATGAAATATTTTATTGTAAAGAAAAACGTATATGTAAAAATCAAAATCTTCTTAAAAATTAAATTTTACGTTGTTGGACATAAACTACAGTCTTATTAAGCACAGTCTTAATTTCAAATATAACGTATATTATTATTTAGTTTATGATTATATAGTTTATGATTTTAAAATAATTATTATATAATAAGCTATGTATTCTAAACTATTTAGAGAAACAAAACTGATAAATAACATTTATTTAGATATCTCTTATAAATTAATACTGTAAGTAATAAATGAAATTATTATTTTCTAAATATTCAACTATTAATTATCGATGACAAAATAATTTTGAATGTCTATTTTATAAAAAACTTATCATATTATAAAAAATCTTTTGTCGAAAGTCTATAAGAATACATTAAGAAAAATTGCCCGACCTTTGACGTTTTCGTCGATGTATTATTCAAAATTGTTTAAGATGAATACAGGAAGGATAATTTTAAACATCTCTTTAATTCTTTTTGCTTTTTTAAATTATATTTTTTTTTTGTTATTTGTTTTTTTTTAAATAAGATAAAACCCTTGCTCATAATCACTCAAGTAAAGGTTCTAAAAAAAGGGTTAAATAAGGTTCATAATAGCGCGGAGGATTCAATAGCATTAATAGTGAATGTTTCATTATAAGTATTTCCTATTGCTTTAACAAAAAAACCGCAGCGTTAAGTTACATGTCCATTCAATCCACAATGTCGAATTCAGGCGGAAAGAGAAGAGCAGTGTGACTTAGCACTAGGTTCCCTGTGCGCGGGGTAAAGTGTGAAATTAAAAAAAAACCGTTGCAAATTGAAATCTTACTTTAACAGTAAAAAGATTCATTAACAGTTAGTTTACCGGTAAAAATATTTTTTCTGTAATGTATATACCTATGTCTCATTTATTTTCATAAATTATAAATCTGATTTCCAATAAACTATCCAAATTATGGTGATTTGCTAGTCTATATTGTAAGTAAATTTATATCGGCTTCACGCTGTATCCCGCACACAGCAGAATAGGCAGAGGGAACCTAGTGTTAAGACACTCCGTTCCCCACTTTCTGCCAGATTCTGGAGGCATTGCGTGTTGAGTGGCAGAAGTCAACGCCGCGCTTTGCCGCGACACCAGAGCGAAGAAATGGAAATATAAATTTAAGTATATATATTTCATCTCCTCGAGTGGGGATTGAACCCACAACCAGTCGGTTTTACAATCACACTGTGTGCCGCTGCGCCACGACTGGCCTCAACTAAACTAAATTTATATTTTTATTTAATTTCGAAATACATGGTATATATTTCGATTATATTCTATACGCACTTGAGGGGCTGGTAAGAAAACATTTACATAATACCAGCAGAAACGTTTTAGTTTTAATGTGATTTTTGATTCTTTGAGTCAAAGGCTATGAGATCATTGTCTTTTCCTTTGATAAAAGATGAAGAAAGGCTATAGGATGTTTAATATAACAGATTATTGTATACAGCTTCACGGTTTATCCCGTAGGCTGAGACAGCCTATTGCCGAGACTATCTTTTTATCCTTTTGCTTCCTATACGACGATAACAAAGTATTTGTTTGTAACAAGTTGTGTCAATGGAATTTATTTAAAAAATATTTTATATTAACGCGGCGTTTCGTCTCGCCGAGAGGGGATGTTAACATCTTTTTTTTTATAATCTTAATTATTAATTTTTAACCATTTCTCCAACTGTCGCACGAACGTACAAATATAACAAAAGTATACAGCCAAAGGCGGCCCGACTGTGCCACGACAACAGATAAACTATTACAAATTAAATATATCCGGATCAATGAAAAAGGTAATACAGAAATAGTACAACACTATTTATAGATTACATAATAGGGATTACGCTATAAATAAACAGTATTAAGAATTGATTACGGGCCAGTCCGCTCGCGACGCGACTCGTTGCGGGTTCGATCCCCATTCGGGGAAATGTAATATTTACTTAGATGTATATTGCCATTTATTCGCTCTGGTGTCAAGGCAAAACGCAGCGTTGGGTTCCGCCACTCAATCTGCAATACCTCTAGCATTCGGCGGAATATGACGAACGGAGTGTCTTAACACTACTCTGCCTACCCTGCTGTAAGCGGAATACAGCTTGACGCTGATTTAATTTGAATCTATTAATATGAGAAAAATATCGAAAATTTCCAGTAATGTCATAAAAAAATTTCGTTATTTCATTAAAATCCTAATAAATTTAAATAAAAACGTAGTGTCTGTTGTGGTGTGGGTTCGATTGCGGGGGGTAATTTGTTACATACAAATTATTAATTTATCGTACAAGATTTCTGAAAAAAAATATCAAATGACAAATAAAATAATTAAATACAAATAAAGACTTACAAAACAATTTCTTCTTATAGTATGTATGTAGGTACATCTAATAATAGCGAAGGTGTGACAGACTGTGTGGCGTATACAATAATGTTATAAGGTTTCCATTAGTTACTTATTATTATATGTTGAGGCCCGTTGTGGCTCAGAGGCACGATCGTGTGGGTTCGATTGCAGCTCGAGGAAATTAAACATTTAATAGTTTAATTTCTCAGCTTTCTTGTCGTTCGTTGCGTTGAGTTCCTCTACTCAACACGATATGCCTCCAAAATTCAACGAAAAACGGGGAACGTACCTTACCTATAGGTTCCCTCTGCCTATCCTGCTGTATGCAGGATACAGCGTGAAGCTAATAAAAAAGGAAACTTAACAGAATGATATTAAAACTCCTAACAAAGGAAATGATAAAATGACAAAACATAAAGAAAACATCTCAAGTACTTGAATTAAATGAATTCCCTATTAATTTCTCGGAAGGCAAATCTTGATGCAACTTGACTCCCGACATTTCATAAAGCCGACGGTTAAAGGAACAAAACTTAAACTTCTAGTAGCTAGTTCTACAAAGGAACACTCAAGCAATAATACAAAATTTCTTCTTGGTATTGCGATGTTGAGAATTAATTTCAAATATTACCTAACCTATACAATGTTATTAAGAATAAACTAATAAAATCTTTGATTGAATATTTACTATATTATTATTAAAATACAAAACAAAAAGGACTTAACGGACTTAACAAGATATTATATTAAAAAATCTGTTTGTATATTTAGGATTACGATATATTCTATAATTTGATTAGAAAAACCCTCACGATTAGTTTACCAATGCCTTCGCTTCACAGGGTTTCGTTTCCGAGAACGCAGTCTTTATATAAAAAAATATATTTCCCTGTGTAAAATACAAGAGATTTATTAAAATATCCCTTAACAATATATAACTGCCACTGTAAATGCGGCGGTTGTGAGTTCGATTCTCACTCGTAGTAACGATTTATTTAATACTTGCACTTTCTCGCTCTGGCAACAAGTAAAAGTGCGGCGTTGAGTTCCGCCTCTTAACACACAATGTCTTTTGAAATATTGAAAAGTAGAAGGAACGGAGTGCCTTAACACTAGGTTCACTCTGCCTACCCTGTTAAAATGCGGGAAAGGCCATGAAGCTGAATAAAGAAGACGAAGAAATTAAGTGATGACGTTAATTCTTTATAATTGTTATTCTTACTTTATCTCTATATATAATAAGACAGTAAAAATATTTTGTCTGTACATTTAGTAATTTTGACTGAAATGGATAGAGAGACACTTAAAAAGAATAATAGAAAGCAAAAATTTTTTTTTTAATTTCTTGTCTGTCTATCTGTCTGTCTATATGTATGGTCACATTTTTCTCTGAAAGTACTGAACCGATTTACTTGAAAGTTTCACCAATTCCTTTGTTTTAACCCAACTTAGCAAATAAAGTTTGTTTGTTTGTTGTTTCATCAAAATCGGTTCATTAAAAAAAGTTATCGTCATTTGAATGAACTCAAGACATTAGTTTTCCTGCGAATGTTATATAACAATCGCGCTGGTAAGCTTCCTGGCTAAAGAATGACATTCGAAACGTCTTGGTTATATGACTGTTGATAAAAATATATGTTTTTGAAGCACTATTATACAATATAAAATAAAATAAAATCAGCTTCACGCTGTATCTCGCACACAGCAGGGTAGGCAGAGGGAACCTAGTGTTAAAACACTCCGTTCCCCACTTTCTGCCGAATTCTGGAGGCATTGCGTGTTGAGGGGCAGAACTCAACGCCGCGCTTAACCTCGACACCAGAGCGAAGAAATGGAAATATAAATTTAAGTAAATATTTCATCTCCTCGAGTGGGGATCGAACCCACAACCAGTCGATTTTGCAGTCACACCTTGTGCCGCTGCGCCACGACCGGCCTCATTATACAATATTTTATATAATAAAGTAAACATAATTGAATTGTTGGAGATTACCTTCATAAATCATAACAGTTAAGTTTAAGTCGTAATTAATTCAACACACAGATAAAAAACGATTTGATCTTGAAAGAAATATCAAGTCAAGAAATACAAAGATTTTTTGGTTCGTTCGTTCGTTTGAAATAAATCTATTTAAAAATGCCTAAAACATCCTTTCTACGTGTACACTGTAATAACTACATATTTACCAATTGTACATTTAACTAATAATATGTGTAACTAATTTAAAAACTCTACAGGAGTTAATATGCAATCATTACAGTTATTTTAGAAAGAATGTTATGAATCCTTACCCAAATCAATAATTTAACATTTAAGGCTGTTTCTGAAGCAGTACATTAAATTATTAACTAACATCAGCACATTTAACAGACTTTTAAAAAACATAACATAGGTAAAAAGAACGTAATGTTACAAAAATGTATACATATAATAAATAATTAGCTTTATGTATATTTTATGAATATCAATGTTGATAACATTGGTCATATTTTTTAGTTCGAAACAATCAAAAATTCTTATAGAAATTACGATAATGTCGTAAAAAAATCATATTAGAATATTACAGATTAAAGTAATAAAACATCATATTAGAAGTCATTATAGTTGTCAATCAATTCTGCTTATTAAATCAGTAATCATATAGTTTAAGCGGGCGAAGCCGCTGGCGAACCGCTATTAATACAATAAATGAAAGTATTAAAATAGATCATGGAGGCCAATCGTGGCGCAGGGGCACAAAGTGTGACTGTAACCGGGACAGTCGTTGGTTCGATTTCCACTCAACGAAGTTAAATATTTTATATTTTTATTTCTTCACTGTCCGTGTTAAGGCAAAGTGCGGCGTTGAGTTCCGCCACTCAACGCGGAATGTCTTCAGAATTCGGTGGAAAATGGGGAATCTTCCTCTTGCGTGGGATACAGCGTGAAGCTGAAAAAATACATATACTAAAATAGGCTTATACAAACCGCAAATTATTATTCATAGTTAAAAATACTCTCATACAAATTTAACATCTGATTAAAATGCACAAAGTGAGAAAAGTAAAGCCTGTTAGTGGTATATAATTCAATTTATATGTACAGCTAGCTCTTGATCATTCACTTTAAACTCCACGATTACCACCAAGTATCTAAGTCAAGTATTGTGAGACGACGTTGAGGCAAGAGTAAATAAATATGAAAAGCCAGCTCTGATATTAATTTTACATTTTAATTATGAATTATATTTTAGAATGTGCATTCTTAATTTACATTTAAAAAGTGATATTATGTTTTTGTGAATTCTAATATAAAAACAGCTTTAAAAACCGCATAGTAGTAGTGTAGTGTAGCTCCTTTGGTGTTACACGGGGTCGTGGGCGGCGGAGTTCTCTTACTACCAGGGGACCCATGCGATCGCTTGCCGTATAAAAAAAACTTCACTCCATAGCAGGGAAGGCGGAGGACCTAGTGTTAGGACAATCAGTTCCCTTCACCTTCTTATGGAGACAATGTAAACTATATGCTACATGTGCATCGACCCCACACCTGTCACACATACCGGATTACAATTTATTACTTAGTCTTGCCACAAACATTTTAATACAGAAAAACATTTTTTTATTATACGTAACATTTATTACTATTACAGTGTGTAACATTAATAAAAAAAATCATAAATGAATACAAAACTATACATTAATATAAAACTATTAAAAATATATTAAGCTTATTCAAAGTGGTCTCAATTGGCTGCAACACAGTCTTATAAGCGTTGAGGCCAGTTATCAACTGCAGCACGCGCTCTTTCTATGGGAAAATTCTTCACTGCCAATCGTATGGGCTGTTTAAAAGACTATCGATTGTTTAAGAGATTATCGTGGCGTTAAGTTAATAATCCAGTGGATTAACATCAGAACTAGATGACGGGCAGTCTTAAGCTTTGATGAAGTCCGGAATGTTTACATCTAATCAAGATTAGGTGGATGGAGGCATGACCCGGCGCCGAGTTTTGCTGAAAGGACCATTCTTGATTATTGAACATGGTGTAGTTAAAGGGCTTAACTATCTGCTTAAGAATGGTATCTTGATATACTTCTGCCGATGTTTTGATACCTTTTTCACAAAAATATGGAAAAAGGAGTGATTACTCCTACATAGCTAATGGCCTACCCATCACCGAAATCGGATAATACCCACGCTGTACTCTGTCGACTAATTGGAAAGCAAAAAAAATCTGTGACCTCTCTTTGCGTACCGCTTAAGTAATTGTGTTGTGTTTACCACCCTATTCTTTTTTAAATTATCAATTAAGAAATGACTAGTGCGTCTCTTAAAGGCTGCAACTTCTAGGTCATCTTTTAAAATACGCGACATGGTTCTAGGTGCTGTCTTCATCTCCCGAGTTAAATCTTTGCTTTCATACAGGATTTTTTCAAATTCGATCCCTTACTGCTTGGTTCGCCTTTTTCGTACGAATAGTACGTGGACAGCAAGATCTGATTTTCTGACAAAAACAGAGGAGGTTTCATTGTCTTTATCAATAAGCCCGCCACATAAACATTTGCCTACTATCAAGCGTATGGAGGATCTTAAAAATTGTATTTGACCCCATACCTATTTTAAGTAATGCAAGCAAGCGATTCGGTTCTCTTCATCATCCCACTCCATTTTAATATGCAATTTTGTACCACATTAAACTACGGAACTTACGGAACATTTTATATATAAGTTAGTCTTCGTGATTGCGGTTTAATTTAAATAGGGGATCACATTTGGTGGTCTATAGTTAAATGAAATACCGCCACAGCCAGAAGTCAGTAAATAGACTAAAGGGCTTATCTTTACACATCTCACACAATTCGCTGAATGGACAGAGAGTCGCCATCCCATTTTGTGTTTTAAAACGATAATAAATTGATGTATTTTGGCTTAGGTAATACAATATAGGACTGAGCAAAGTAAGGAAATATTTATTTATACTAATATTACAAAGCTGAAGAGTTTGTTTGGTTGAACGATTTAATATCAGGAACAACTGTATAAGACAAAAAGATTTTTCCTTTCGGACCATATGATCAGTAGACTATAAGTTCATTTATCGAGGTTGGGTATGTTTGGTTAACATTAATATTTATTAATCATATTAATGTTCATGTCATGTGTCATGACACATTACGCACACTACAACGAAATTATATATGAGTAGTTATTTCTAGTAGAAGTTAGTTGAGGCCAGTCGTGGCGCAGGGGCACAGAGTGTGACTGTAAAATAGACTGGTTGTGGGTTCGATCTACACTCGACGAGATGAAATATTTACTTATTATACATTTATATTTTTATTTCTTCGATCTGGTGTCGAGACAAGGCGCGGCGTTGAGTACTGCCACTCAACACGCAATGCCTCCAGAACTCGGCGGAAAGTAGGAAGGCTGTGTCTTAACACTAGGCTCCCTCTGCCAACCCTGTTGTGTGCGGGATACAGCGTGAAGCAGATTTTTTAAAATTTTTATTTTAGTTATTTCTATTTGACCACATGGGTAAAGCCATAAGCAAAAGTTAGTGTGTAATGAGATAAGTAACTTATTTTACAAAGCTCAGCCCTAATTCCTTATCGTTCAAGCTAAATTTAGTAATAGGTGCCACACTGTTGGCGTCGCTAATAACATTTTTAGATATTACTTCCCTAGAGAGACGCAACGGGGTTGCCAAATTAGTACGAAATATATTCTTAAAAAGATACGAAAATCGTAATTTTGGTTAAATTATGCTGGTTACGGTACGCAATTGAGGAAAACTGACTGATGACGATGAATCTATTTCTAAATAGTTTTTTTTATATACGATTTGAACCTACTACCGTCGCATATAAAAGACTTTCAGATATAAACAATTAAACCACATCATCGTTTAATATGCAAAAGGAAACATTAACTATGTAAAACATAATTATTTCTGAAATTCTCATTAAATTTTAGCTAAATAGTTCTCATAATAAAGTAAACATTATTAACTTGGTACCGTAAATAGGTATTGCTCTGCGGCCTTCGGGAATACATACTGTATTGAATAAATAAATAAAATAAATCAGCTTCATGCTGTATCCCGCACACAGCAGGGTAGGCGGCAGTGGGAACCTAATGTTAAGACACTCCGTTCCCACGATCGAACACCCGGGATCGAACCCACAACCAGTCGGTTTTACAGTCACATTTTGTGCTCCTGCGCCACGACTGGCCTTTGAATAACTTTATTGAATGATGAACTAAAATCAAAAAGTAATTAAAATATCATAGCATCCAGGCTGCCTTATTGTTTAGAATAGAGGCGTTTAGAACTATTATATTGATAGTAAAAAATAAATAAGAACACTATAGTATTTCAAATTGAAATTGTTTGAAATTGTTTGAATAAATATATGAGTCGTGGTGCAGTGGCACAAAGGGTGTAGCGCGACTGGTCGTGGGTTCGATCTCCACTGATCTGGTTTCGAGGCAAATCGCGGCGTTGAGTTCCGTCCCTCCACACGCAATGCCTCCAGAATTCGGCGGAAAGTGGGGAACGGAGTGTCTTAAGACTAGATTTCGTCTACCTACGCTGCTGTGTACGTGATACAGCGTGGAGCTGATTTTTTTATAAATAAATAAATTATTATTACACCATCTTTTTAATATGATAATATTTGTTTCTGACGTCCGATTTATCAAATTTCGCCTAATAACCAAACAGCCTAATTACATTTTTTATATTATAGACCCGTATGTAGATGTAGTATCTTTAAACTATCTACTTATTTTCCTTTTATGAATGTTATTTTATTACGAAAAGTTTTATATTAAATTAGAAATATTATCAAAGTGTTAGGTCAAATGGTTGAATTTTATATAAAAATGTTTTCGACACCATTAGTGATGCTTTTCTAAGCCTTAAAATAAATCCATCAAAGGGATTTTGGGGTGAGTCCTTGAAGTTTCACTCGGGAATTGCGTTGTTTAATTGGAATGAGTTGTATAATTTACATATACTATGGAAAATTTTATTTATTGTCAGACACTATTAATATATGGGGAACGGAGTATCTTAACACTAGGTTCCCTCTGCCTACGCTGCTGCGTGCGGGATACAGCATGAAGCTGTTTCGGATCTTTGATTCATATATCTGATCGTCTCAAATATTACTTTATCATAAAAACTTGAAACTGAATAGAAGATTTTAATTCCTTAAACCACAAAGATCATTCATCGGTATACCATATATTATAATTAATTTATATTTTGATGAGCTCATCAGACTGAGCTGGTAAATATTTGGTAATTTAAGTTCATGCATTAAATTATTCACAATAGTATCTTAAGACTATTAGGTATATATATAAAAAGCTTCACTTTTTTCTTGCATAACATGTAGCAGTAGGCAGAGGGAACCTAGTATTAAGACACTACAGTCCCCACTATTCACAAAATTTTCGAGATATTGCATGTTGAATGGCGGAACTTGACGTCGCGCTTTGTCTATCAGAGCAGGGAAAATAAAAATTTATTAAATATCGTCCCTCAAGTGGGAATCGAATTCGTAATCGTCGCGTTTACTCTATACCACTGCACTACGACGGCCTTTATTTTATATTTATTAGACCACAAATATATTTTTATGAATATATTGACTAAATAAAGATTCCAAATACGAAATTCCAGAATCACACTATTCTACATCCGGATCTTAATCCAACAATGTTGTCAGATACCTATTAAGATGTAGATTGAGGTATTGCGCTATTAAGTTATATTGAAACGGCAGAATAATAATTGTAATACAATATCTTACACTTGGTGAAATCGAATCAGCTATTTTGATTGAAATTACATTAAAAATATCCGAGGCCGTAGTGGGTTAACACTAGGTTCCCTCTGCCTACCCTGCTATATGCGTAATACGTGAAGTTGAGTTTTTTTTAAACAAAATTCTTGAATATCTTATTAATAGTTAAATTAATTAAAAAAATCGATACGATTTCGTAAATATTTGTAAAAAACGAAACAGTTGAAAATAAAAATGTTTGTTTTGACCAATTTTGTAGGCTTTCTGTAATAAAGACGATAACACTTAAATGGTTTCCCCAAACCCGATACCGTGTACCACGTTTATTTTTATTTGTATTAAAACATTTCTCTGATCAATAAACAAAATTCGTTTAGAAATGTTGTTGTAAAATATTTAGTAAGACATGATTTTTGTAAAAAAAAAACACATTTTGTGAAGCCATCGTGTCGTACTGTTTTCTTTTCTTCGCTCTAGTACCAGGGCAAAGCGCGGCGTTAAATTCCGCCACTCAACACGCAAAAGCAATGCCTCAAAAATTCGGTGGACTCAAAGCAAAACGTCTTAACACTAGGTTCCCTTTTGCCATCCTGAGCCTGATACAGCGTGAAGCTAATAAAAAGAAGTACGTATTAATTTACAAAAAAAAAAGAAAAGAAAAAATATCATACATTTAAATTAATGCCTAGAATAGAACGTTTGGTAAATCTAAAAACGACAGTATTTTATGAGTTTAGCGTGGCGTATGATACAAATTATAATTTTCTGAAGAGGTCGATCCTGCGGCCACTGGCGAACGATACCGGGTGGTATTCAATTACAAAAGAATGTTGAAATCATTTACTGTATTTAAATGTATGTATATTACTGTACTTGGTTGATGAACAGTCAAATTTTACTATCAGTTATATCTATCTTTACAACTGGTTTCTTTGTCAAATGTGTATTTATTATGACCAAGTTTTGTAAGATGAAAATGAAGAATTATTATATATTTTTTTTTATCTAATTCGAACATGTGTAGCCCACCGTACGAGGATTCCGTGCCAATTTTAGGATTGTTGGTCAACGGGAAGTACAATTTATAAAAGTTCTCAATCTTTAATTTGCCTTTTAAAACACCTTGTATAAAACGAGCTATAATTATAAGTTTGCAAAATTTTTTGTCTATATAAATTCCCATTAGAACAAGTTTTCGTTAGAAACGCAAAATTTAAAAATAAAAGTAATTCAAAACACCTATAACATATTTCGTGGAACTACATTTCACAAAATATCCTATAGGTTTCGAATACGCGGCATTTCTTCATATAAAACACAGAAAAGCGATACATAAATGGTCGTATCTCTTGGTTACGTTGACTTAGAAGCTTGATTTTTATGTGTTTTAAGGGTTCACAGACTTCGATCAAGTGTAAAAGTGTGCCGTTTTCTCCAGTCGAGGTACGGAGCCCTTAAAAATATTAAAAAAAAAATTATAAAAATGTATATTTTAATTATGCAAAATTTAAACCAAAAACTAAAAAAAATGTCAAATAACTTTGTGATTACTTAACCAAATGAAATACCTACATCACTCGCGAAATCGCAATAACTATTATATTTTGAGTGAATCGAAAATTGATAGAGAGGTTCTAGTTCCAGTTCCGATTTCAATTAATCGATGTTGCTGTGAGTTTTAATTGCATAAAACGTTAAGTGTAGGATTCGAATATCGTTTATGTTATGTTATGAAATTGGTAACAAATATAGAGAAATAAATATTATATTATTATTATTATCAGCTTCACGTTATATCCCGCACACAGCAGGGTAGGCAAAGGGAACCTAGTGTTAAGATACTCCGTTCCCCACTTTCCGCCGAGTTCTGGAGGCATTGCGTGTTGAATGGCGGAACTCAACGCCGCAAATAATATAAAATAATATAATATATTATATAATAGTATATAATTTTTTTTAAACCAATGGTGGCGCAGGGCCACAAAGTGTGAAAAAAACCTAAAAACCAACTGGTTGTGGGTGGGTGGCGACTGGCTTCGATATCGAGGAAAAGGGGGGCGTTGAGTTCCGCCATTTAACTCGCAATGCCTCCAAAATTCGGCGGAAAGTGGGGAATGGCGTGTCTTAACACTAGGTTCCCCCTCTCTGCTTATCCTGCTATACAGCGTGAGTCTGATTTTAATATAAAAAAAAATGACAATAGACTACAAAAAGTGTCCAAGTACTCAAGAGATTGAGTCTTTTTTTGTTTCTACAATCTACGTAATATTCTGAAAAAAGGTTCCACACATGTATGAATCTTTTTTTTTGCTGCGGCTGAAGCTCTTGATGATTGCCAAAATACTATAATAATATGGATCTATATTATAAATTATTATTAAAGTTTCTAATTCACTAAATCCTCTCTTAGTTTTAAGCTAAGTTAATAGTATTCCAAGTTCTAACGAAACATTTCGTCAGTCATTTCTTTTTATTATCAAGCCAGTGATATATCAAATTATCGTATGGGCTAACACCAAATCATCAAAATGAGAGATTTTAAAAAAATACGTACATTTACCAATGAAGCCTTTTTTATATTTAAGCAGCCCCCGTAAAAAAATCCTAAATTTATTGTATTTTTTACACCTGAACGAACAATATAATAAATATGTTCACGATTCTTTGAATTGATAAATAATCTTGTCGTAGAAACGTTCAAGTCAATTGCGAAAAAGGTTTCGTTGTGGCGCAGCGGCATACCTGTAAAATGCGACGCTTGTGGGTTCAATTTCTAGTAGAAGAAATGAGTCACATTCATTTTCTCGCTCTGGTAACAAGGCAAAGCGCGGCGTTAAGTTCCACCACTGAACACGTAATCTCTCGAAAATTATGAGCAGTGTGATTTATTCTATGTAATTACACGAATAAAAAGTATGAAATGTGTTATGTTAACTATTTAATTTATTTTTTCTTATAAAAAAGGACATTATTATTTTAACAAATTCATATCTACGCTAATATCATAAAGCTTTGGGAGGAGTTTGTTTGGTTGAATGCGCTAATCTCCTAAAATACTATTATAATTCAAATGAAAAATAACTTTATTGGATAGTTTCGTTTTAGTTTCCAATGTTCCCCAAAGTTGGTTCTACTACCACTATCTACGGTCGTAGTTAGCTCTGGAACTTAGAATGTGTCATGTTTCTTATACAACTAATGTTATTTCAATTTTACCACAGAGGCAAAGCCGCCAGTCAATATTATTACTTTTAACTATTTTTTCCCTACTTTTCTACTCCTTTTTGATTTACACTCAAATATTTACTCTTTAATATAAAATAACAATAAACCACAACAGTCCAGTGATGCCCCAGTCGTGGCACAGGGGCACAAATGGGTGGCTGTAGACGCGACAGAATGTGAATTCGTTTCCCACTCGAGGAAGTGAAATATTTTATATTTTCATTTCTTTGCTTTGGTATCAAGCAGAGGGCGGCGTCGAGTTCCGCCAACACGCAATACCTCTAGAATTCAGCGGAATGTCTTAACACTAGGCCCCCTCTGCCTAACCTGCTGCATGCGAGAGTGTACCTTTAAATATTATTTTATATTTTCCATTTCAAAAATAGAACACATTTTAAAGAAAAGAATGCTTGAGTAATCCTAACAAGGATCATGTGTTTTCCTTTTCCGGTACGCAGAAAATTTTCAAAGAAATCTTTATAATTAGATTCATTATACTTTTTCTTACATTTAGAATGTTATTTACAATAATTGCAATTATATAATTTATATGTGCGTTAAGCAATTCGAAAGTATTATAAAAAAATACTCTTCTTTCTTTTGACTTTAGCACTATTCAAAATCTTTTACCTTTTCTTATACAACAGACAATACGTCTTATACATTTTCTAAAACCATTTTTTTTAAGTGTAAAATAAGACGTTAAAAATGGTAACACATTATAACACATTTTTAAAATAAATTACAACACAGGTAGCAAAAACATCTATCTATATTATTTAAAAATTGTAAACCATCTTATTTTATGATTTCTTTTAGAGTAAAATATTTTGAATTTAATACTATTCAAAATCTCTTACTTTTTTTTATATAACAGACAACACTATCTATAAGATAGTGCGGGTATAGTACGAGTATATCAAAGTTTGGATGGTGATAACAACTTTAAAAGCTTAAACTACTTTCCGATAATGTGGGTTGGATTTAGAATCAAGTAATCTACATGGTCGAGAGGTTCAGCAAATGGCCCATTATATTATATGGAGGAGCCATTTCTAAAGGTTTTGTTTAATTTACCCTCCTTTTTATGTAACAAGAACGTGTGTAAAAGTAGTATGTTCATACTATACTTCTATATTATTGTAATAAAGTTTAAGAGATTGTTTGGTTGTTCGCGCTAAACTCAGGAACTATATTCTAGTATATTTATTAAAGAAGTTATATTACATTTAAGATTAGTTGCCAAGGTCGCTGGAAAGATATAAATATTCAGATTTACTTGAATACCATGAAGGTGAAAAAATTAATACCAATTACTTTAAAAATATATTATATCAGCAATTCAAGCGCGGCTTCGCCCGCTTAATCTTATTGTTTATTTTAGCCAAATTATACAAAATCTTTAAATAAATTATAGTCTATGTGTTATTTTGATGTATCTACATATAAGCTATGTTTCTGTAAAATTATATAATATTATATTTTATAGTAGTATTTTTGTGAAAGTGTCAACAATCTCACAAACTTTAACATTTATACCTACCATAAGTAGGGAGTAGGATATACCTATTTATTAAATCAGCTTCACGCTGTATCCCGCACATAGCAGGGTAGGCAGAGCACTCTGTTCCACACTTTCTGCCGAATTCTGGAAGCATTGCGTGTTGAGTGGCAGAACTCAACGCCGCGCTTTGCCTCGACACCAGAGCGAAGAAATGGAAATATAAATTTAAGTAAATATTACGTCTCCTCGAGTGGGGATCGAACCCACAGTCAGTCGGTTTTACAGTCACATCTCGTGCCGCTGCGCCACGACTGGCCTATATTTATTAAATAAGTTTAAATGATCAATGATTCGGTTTTATTTGAAAATGCTTAGAACATTTCGAAACGACTACGGATTTATACTTCAAAGTTCTTACGTTAATAACAGAATTGCAAAACAATTTAATATAATTTGAGTCAAGATGTCAATTCATCTAAACTTGAAGGCTTTCTGTAATTGAATTAGCTTTATTACTTCCGATTTATGGAACTGATGAGAGGCCTTACGACTAATGCTCATCATATAACAAAGAGGCCGTCGTGCGCAGAGGCACAAGGGTTTGACACAACGCGACGGTTGTGAGTTCCATCGCCACTCGGTGGAATAATAATTATTTATTAATATTTTCATTTTTTCGCTTTGGCACCAAGGCAGCTCGGCGTTGAGTTCCACCACTCAACACGCAATGCTTCGAAAAATTTGACAAAATAGGGAACGGAGTGTCTTAACACTAGGTTCCCTCTGTTTATCATGCTATATGCGGGATATAGCATGAAGCTAATATTACAAAGTGATATACTGCTATAGGTACATATATAGTTAATGTAAACTATAATGGTAACGAGTGGATAAGTTGGACAAGCGTATAAGTATTTCAGCGTACCTTGATAAGATCGTATAGCTTAGTGGTCAGAGTGGACGGTTAACAAGAACCTGGTGATCGAATCGTTTTACACGTTTTCCACAAATATTTAACAATTAAATCGCGAATTACTTAAAAAATCATAACGTTAGAAATATATTATTTTATTTTAGCCTTCTATCATCTAACAGGAATTTAGAAAAGCATGCTTGTCTCATCTCCATGTGTCACCTTAACGTTTTCTATATGTGACATATATGTCAACGTAATGAAAACGAATACAATGTATAACAGAAAAGTAAGAAGACAAAGTGCGGCGTTATATTCCGCCGCCCAATTCACAGCGTGTCTAAAATTGGGCGAAAAGTGGTGAATATAATATATATTCTAAATATAAGATATATTCTGCCTGCCATTCTAAGTGAGTTACGGTGAAACTTTAACACAAATACTTTGGTTAAACAAAAAATTGCCGAAACATATTTTAAAGTCAACATTTTTCTTTAAAAAGGTTAGAAAATCCTCCCAAGATTGCCTCGAGCACGCAGAATAGTAAATCAAAGAAAAACATTCTGAGATAACTTTGAAAATATAGTGTAAGAATTTTATAAATGTTTTAATTTTATAGCATTTTTATAATGTTATGACCGATAGATATTAGATTGCATTCTCGAGAGCTTCTTTTATTTTTCTATTTAATATTAATTTATGTTTTATTTAGTTTAAGGATGTCAAAATATAGTAGGTTAACAGACGGAATCTAGTATTAAGATACTTTGTTCCTCAAGCATCGCCCAATTTTCGATACATACCTACACGATACAACAGTTGCAGGTTCGATTCCCACTCGGGAGATTAAATAATTTTTACAAAACAAAAAAAATCGAAACGGTTAAATTAAAAAGAAAGCTTAATTTCGTTAAGGATAATAGAAAAAATACTTCAACTCCGTCTCGTTGGTATCTCTCCGAGATCTAAATTAATATTGGCACGCTTAAATACCGTCCGTAACTCGTTCGAACTGAACATTAATAGAAAAGTCAATCTTAAAAGATTTCATTTAGCGCTGTATAAAGAGAGGTAAAGACTTATTCTATTTTGATACTGGTTTTTGAAAGAAATATATTTTCATGCTACAAATTGCTTGGATACAACCCTTTATAGCTGTGGTCGCTTGGAAAATTGGTTATTACGATACATTTGCGTTTCCAAAAACGCAGTATTTTCGATATTAAGACAAATTTCTGATAAAATGCACATGTTTACTTTTTTTTAAGTTTCACTCTGTTTCCCGCATATACAGAGTAGGTACATAGATCCTGGGACCATAGTGTTAAGACACTCTGTTCCAACTAAAACATTTCTGTTCCACACTTTGCACCTAATTTGGGAGGATTTGCGTGTTGAGCTCAACGCCATGGTTTAGCTTATTACCATGGCGGGGATAAGAATATATTAAATATTTTATTTCGTCGTATACAGTCGTGCCTCTAAGCCACGGCTGGGATAATGGGTATTTTCGAAACAATATAACAATACTTTAAATTTATAGAGAATTCATCGCACATCATTATAGGCACTCCATTCTCCAAAATTTATCTTTACCTTAAAAGACCGGGAATATGAAGTTTTTTTGTAAGATTTGGTTTTTTTCAGTTTGACGCTATTTCCTACTTAGCAAGGCAGGCAGGTCGAAATTAGTGTTTACGTCGTTTAATTTTCGAGAAGTTGCTTATTGAGTGGAGACACTCAACTACGTGATTTGTCTAATTTTAATTTACAAAAAAATCAGCTTCACGCTGTATCCCGCACACTGCAGAGTAGGCAGAAGGAACCTAGTGTTAACACCCTCCGTTCCCCACTTTCTGCCGAATTCTGGAGGCATTCCGTGTTGAGTGGCAGAACACAACACCGCACTTTGCCTCGACACCAGAGCGAAGAAATGGAAATATAAATTCAAGTAAATATTTCATCTCCTCGAGTGGGGATCGAATCGACAAACAGTCGGTTTTACAGTCACACTTGGTGCCACTGCGCCACGACTGGCCTCGTTAATGTTAGTTTCAATTTTAAGGTATATTTATTTCGTATGGAATCGGTTCTAACTATCCAATAGATAGTATCAATACAGTTAGTAGTACTATCTACTATTTTAAATATTACTTATTGACCTTCCATCTTTTTCTCCTTAAAAAAGAACATTAAGTGAAACGTTATAATATTATTCAATATTGAAAGTTATTAAAATTTCTCCTTTGATTAAGTTCTTTGCCGGTTTGTTTATATTTAATTGAATATTAGAATGAATATAATGAAAAACTTGATCGTTATTACATCTACATGCATATACTATGACAAATTTAAATTAGTATTTTATTCTATTAGCACTTTTAATATATATTTTATATATATAGTCTACGACATATAGATAGATAAAATATCTGATTATTAGTTAGTAATTATACATTAATGTAATTTTCTTAAAGCCCTAATTTGTGTAAAATAAATAAAATATAGGATTTTGCTTTAAAACCTTTTAAAATATAGTAATTAAAAAAAAGTAACTATATCCTTAACATATTTATCATGTAAATGTATAGGTATAGATATTGCTTTTAAAATAAAATCATTATTAGAAAAAGAAAATAATGCAGATTAATAAATTAATAACTATATAGTTCAATTATAATTGAAAACACAATATTATTAAAAGATTAAAACAAACAATACCTTTTGTCCACCAAAGTGTGGACTATCGAAACGATGGGACCCAAAATTATTGCGGCAATAAATTTGTTCCAAAAGTATCATAATTTGTTATCAAGTAGTTCGCAAACGTAGCGGCCGGAGACATTAGCCCTGACCTAAAAATGGTCCTATAGCGCATTTCCAGTTACAATGTTCGAGGACTCTTACGAATTCGAACTCAATATCATCTTTGTTAAATGTATCACAGTTCTTTCTATATTTTATATGTATTACTTTATTGTAAAATGTCTACTTTTCACTGTTTAGACGTAATGCCATTATATTTTTAAATAATATAATATTTAATTTCTTAATTTAATAAGTTCCCGAATGGAAAATATAGCTGTTATTAGACTTATTTAGTATCGCACAATTCTATCTAATTATTTGTCCAGCAAACGATACAAATTTCGTGCGACAATAAGCCCGACGCTCTGTGGGTTAAATTTTTCTTGCTCTGATAACAAGGGAAAAAGCGCGGCTGAAAGTGGAAAACAGAGAGTCTTAACACTAGGTTCACTGCTCTCTCTACTTACACTGCTATGTGCGGGATACCGCGTGAAGCTATATAGCGATAATCTTACTTAGTAATCTTACTTATATAAATCAGTCTATTTTTCGACTCGATGTAAGGCGATAGCCACTAATTACTTAATTGCTAAATCTTTATCTATCTTCATTTCTTCGACTTGGTTATTTTTCTTTCAGAAATAAAACACCCGACACCATAAAAAGGATAATTAGGAAATTGCAAGTAACCGTACCTTTGCAAAGGAGTAAGGATATTTTGAGTACATAAAACTGACACTTTTATTTTATATTCGTGTCGTTTTAGGATACCGTACTTTACACCCTTTCAATGACATCGGAACCCTTATAACATCACTTTATTGTTCGTCTGTCCGCTTGTCATTTATCTCAAGATCAAGCTGAAATTTATTACAAATATTTTTGTCTGTACTCCCTTGAAGAGAAGCAGAGAAAATATCAAGTCATATAAGTTAAAAAGATACGAGCATTGCTTATGCTGCATTTTGATGTTGAAATTGGCCAAGTAATCAAAACCTGCAGGGTACTTCCCATAGACCTATAGATATGAAATTTAGCATAAAATTAAAACTTACAATACAAATAATGGCATAAACCCGAAAAGTAAAAATTAATATTAAATTCATAGAAAAAAAAAACATAACAAACTTATATAACTACTACTTATTCGGTTTTTTTTCTATCGCGGCATGGTTCTTATCATTTGAAATAAACATATCTTGCACAAGACCTTGTAATCCAAAATAAAAGTTCACAATATGATCGACAATAAATAGATTATAATTGATGTTTAAAATGGTTTCTAAGAACAAAAGCAATTATTTCGACATAAACAAGTGCATTTCTTGTCAATTTTACTTTCAATTGCGATTTAAGGTATCGTTATTTATCACAAGAAAACACTTTAAAACAAATATTTATAAGTAAGTATACAAAAATAAAGAGGTATTTCACGTATAGTGGTGCAAAAATAAACTTTTATTTGAGAACGGTCGGGTATAGGGGACTTGGTAAAAAGATCACGTCGACAACCTGTAGACATACAAACGTACTACTACAATGATGTAAGTAGTTTAAAAATACATAAAAGCTATTTTTAATGCAAGTATGTTAATTGAAAAATACTTTTCGTTTGCCTGATTTGATTACTGTAATAGCGGCGTTGGGTTCCGCACCGCCGTAAAAGGGTCGACAATACATTTTTAATGATAAGTGCAGAACATTTTAAAATTATTTTAGAAGCTCAGCTCAAGCTCTATATATAATAAGATAAATGTATCCTTAGTACCATTAAGAGTAAATGAATTTTTGGTTTTCGTATTTTTTATTAGTTTTCGAAAATTATTTTTTGAGACCATTCATGGCGCAGGGGCGTCTAGTGTTAAGACGCTCACTTCCCCACTTTCCCCCTAATTTTCAAGATATTGCGTGGTTGGTCGCGCAACTCAACGCCGCGCTACGTCTTGTTAGCGGAACGAGAAAATGAAAATAATTCACTCCCAGTAATGTATTAATTTAAGGTATTTAGAAAATATTCTTTATACATTGGCTTTCTGCTTTTTTTCATATAATGATTAACTTTGTCAAATTTAATACTAAACATCAAAAATGCATTTGTATATTCACATAGGTAGTTACTCGTATTATTCAGAACATATAATAAGAATGTATATATTCGTATGTATAATGTTGGTAAAACTACAATATCCCGAAATAGTCAACTATTATGATGAATACATAATTAAAAGTAAACATGTTTGTATAGAATTAGTTTCCATTATAAGATTAATATATGAATTCCTTATATGTATACTTTATATATTATTTAATTAATATTAAACAATTCCAGTCGTGGCGCAGCGGCACGAGGTGTGACTGTAAAACCAACTGGTTGTGGGTTCGATCCCCACTCGAGGAGATGAAATATTTACTTAAATTTGTATTTCCATTTCTTCGCTCTGGTGTTGAGTTTGAGCGCGTCGTTGAGTTCTACCACTCAACACGCAATGCCTCCAGAATTAGGCAGAAAGTGAGACGCGGATTGTCTTAACATTAGGTTCCCTCTGCCTACCCTGCTATGAGCGGGATACAGCGTGAAGCTGATTTTCTGATTAAACTATTTGTGAGGCCAGTCGTGGCGGAGGGGCACAAAGTGTGACTGTAAAACCGACTGGTTGTGGGTTCGATCCCCACTCGAGAAAATTAAATATTAACTTCATATTTTCATATAAATTTCACATAAATCAAATATTTACATTTATATTTTCATTTCTTCTGTTCTTCAGAACTCGTCGAAAAGTAGGGGAACGGAGTGTCTTAACACTAGGTTCCCTCTGTCTACCATGCTGTGTGCGGGATACAGTGTGAAGCTGATTTATTTTATTTATTTATTTATATAATTTAAATAAATATATTCATTAACAAATTTCTTCTGTCTTTTTTTTCAAAATAAAACCATTATGAAAAACAACAAACTCATCTCAACTATAAAAAAAAACTCAACTAAAAACTCAAATAATAAAAACTTAAAATAAATATTTTATTAATAACTTAAAAAGTAACAGTAATTCAATAAAACTTAGTGATATGTATATAAATATGATTCACATCTTATGATATAAAGGGATAAGGGCCTACTAAACCCTTGTGCTACGATTGCCCAAGGGAAGATAAGTACCGACCATGGCTATAAAGACGACGGAAATGTTTATTTTATCTTTATGTTACGGCAAAATACACTGTTTTAAGTATATATTTTCAATTACAATAGGTACAAGTTAAATATATTATTTAGTTAAATATCTTCAAATCTATAAAAAACCGGTTAAGTTCTAGTCGTATTCGATTATTGAGGGTTTCTTACCGATTTCAAGGTAATAACGGGAAGTACAATTTATGAAAGTTACGCTTAAGTCTGTAGGCTCATTTTATATGAAATTATTATAAGTATAAGTGTGTTATGGTTTTTATCTTTTTAGAAGTTGCCTTTTTTTACGGCAAATTCTCACTTCTTGTCAAGTTTCATAGTACAAATGTGGAAAATATCATACATATTTTGATTATACGACGAATAAATATTACAAATTTAAGTTTACATGAAACGAACTACAAATATAAATTTATAATGATTTTTTTTTCATGAAATATCTAGAAATTTACAATTCTCTATTTTTTCTCTTTTATTTGTATTGTAAGTTCTTACTGTGTATCAAATATTATAGCTGTATAGTCATGGGAAGTATAGATTTTTATAACACGACGAATTTCATACACAATGAAGCAGAATAAATGCATAAATGTTCGTATCTTTTGATTTTGCTGACTTAAAACAAGATTTTTTCAGAAGAATATATAGCGTACCGTAGCGTTTGGCGCTCCTTTGTCTCTGACTACTCCGCTAGGGATAATGCGTAAAGCTAGTTTAGTTTAGTTTAGTTTAAAAACAGGTAACTCATCCCTAATGTCTTCCTTTACCTACTAAACGTTAGCGGTCATTTACTATAATAATAGTGTCACATGATAAAAGAAGGTGCCCTAGTTGTCAGGTTTCCAAAAATATACAAAACACAAGTAAAAATAATCCTAGCATAAAACTTGGCGGTTTGTCACACGATTCATTAACTTTCTTTCATGAACATTAACCTATTAGTTTATATTTTTGAAATAATTTTTTATCATTTTTAGACCTAAAAGATAAGAAAGAAGGTCAAATTATTTCTATAATAAAATTATTAATAATAAATTTAAAGCGCGGCGTTGAGTTCCGCCACTTAACACGCAATGCCTCCAGAAATTAGCGGAAAGTGGGGAACGGAGTGTCTTAACACTAGGTTCTCTCTGCCTACCCTGCTGTGTGCGGGATACAGCGTGAAGCTGAAAAAAAAATAGTAATTTAATTTTTAGAATTTCAAACTAAGATTTGATTATAGATATCTGTGATACATACAAAATGTACCTTTTAGCTTTCGAATTAGCATAGGCTTTATAGAGTTCATAAATAATGTATTCAAATGATATTACCATTTCAATGTAAGTGGAACAAAAGTCAACTTGGAATATTTTAGACAAAATCAGTTAAACTGTTGAAGATCAATCTGTTAGTATAAGTTTACGTAATAGTGATTATGTATTTTCTTAATTTTGTTTTATTATTGACAACTTGTCTGTGATAAATATAAATATATTATGAAGATTCTAAAATTCTGTAAGAAAAAAGTTATGAAATTTCAAGTACCGAGGTTCCCAAATTTGGAATCACAACCAGGTTTCTTACTTAGTCAGATATGCGTCTTCTTCTAAATAAAAAAATATGTAATAAAAGTGTTAGTAATATTTAAAGAATATTCTTAAATCAGTTTATTTTCTTCCAAATTTTTTGTAAAATTCTTATTAATATTTTGTCAAAGGCAAGGACGATCATAAATTATGTAACATTTTGAATCATAACGAGACTCCCCTGTAGTCTTCAATTTGCAAATATAGAGTACGTTGCACATTACAGTGATCCCTCGTTGATTATTATTTATAATTATTATAAGAAGGCCAGACGTGGCGCAATGACTCAGTGTGACTTTAAAATCGACTATTTGTGGGTTCGATCCCCACTCGAGGAAAAGAAATACTTATTTACATTTATATTTTAATTTCTTCGCTCTAGTGTCGAGACAAAGAGCGGCGTTGAGTTCCGCCACTCAACACGCAATGCTTCCAGAAATAAGCGGAAAGTGGGTAATGGAGTGTCTTAACACTAGGTTTCCTCTGGCTACCCAGCTGTGTGCGGCGTGTATGGCTGATTTGATTACACTGGTCTACAAAAAATATTTGACTAATTTGGGGTCTGATAACGAAAATATAAACTAAATTTTAAAATTGGCTCCTATTTAAAAAATATTGCTAGAATGAAAAAATAAGAGTTAAAGTACAATTTCATAGAATATATATAATTTATTTATAAAATTAGACATGTTCATTATTTTTTTTATACTTTTTTCATGAATTTGAGTATTTTTAAATATTTCGGGAGTATTTCACATTTAGTCAAGAATTTCTCTTTTTTTTGTTTGTTTTTTGAGATCAGTTTCAGGAGTATCTTTAGTCTAGTTCCAGCATTAGTTCTCTAACATTGACGTATACCATCGGCCGCTATATCTAGTTTCCATTGTCGATATGTCTTGGTGAAATCGTTCACAATGTTCATTACTATTATCAGCGCAATTAAGAAGAAAGAAATCGAGGTAAGAGTGAAAAAAGTGATTTTTTTGAGACATATTGCAGCCAATACTTTTATAGTACATTCTTCACAAGCTTGTTGTAATTTTCCCATCTCATATTATCCAAAAAAAACCATAACCCACTGCTCTAAATAATCCCATGCCTATTTCTCTATGCTGTGTAAAATCGAATTAAAGTTTTGGTCCTTACATCACTCTCAAATTCGAGTGAAGTAATGACCCGATATTTGACGAAAATTCCATCTTTTATTTTGGTGTCGCTTAGATGTGGAAATTTACGTCATAAATATTTGGGCTGGTTCATAATTGTTGAGAGCCTTAACAAAGTTTTTCATTAATCCTAATTTATATGCAATGGGGGTAATGCAACTAAAATGTGGTTCCCCTGATTTATCTTGATTTTAAATTTTAATTCCAAAATAATGAAAGTAAGCAGATTCTTAACATTGGGTTATTGGGCACCTGTGACTACTTAAATTCACTTTACCACATGTGTAGCATAAATTGTATGCACTATTTAACTAAGTTACGTCACATTATTAAAATTGTAGTTTTTGCACCCCAAACCTGTCGAAAATGATGGAAAAACTTATAAAATTTTACGTTTTAACAAACAAATCGAACACATACACTATCAGATACAATAAACAAAAACGTAGTAACAAAATTTACGCGGGTTGTCTAGTAAATGATTTCAAATCTAAAATATAGAGTTCGATCCACCAAGTTAACCGGTATTATATTAAATATGGCATAAATTATTAATAAGAGCTAACTTTTAATTTTAAGTTCTACATTTAGATTAAGGAGGTCAAATACTAAGGATATAGTGCAGTTTCACGTAAAAGGCAATTTTCATGTTGACCAGTGTTATTTTAAGAAATGACATATTTTTTTATATAATGTACTGTTAATTATTTCCATATATACCAATCACCACCCAATGTATCTGTGAGGTTGTCGACGAAAGAATTAATAAAGTACTACAATACTACCATGTTAACTGTACAACTGTACAGCAGTACAGAATAGCCGCGGCGTTGAGTTACGCCACTCAACGCGCAATGAATCCTGAATTCGGGAGAGAGTGGGGAACGAAGTGTCTTGACACTAGGTTCTATCTGCCTACCCTGCTGTGTACGGGATGCAGCGGGAAGCTGATCCAAATAACGCATAGATACGTTCCGTAGATATTGCATTTTAAAATTTCCGTAGATATTGCATTTTAAAATTTCTGTTAAGTTTTTGTATAATTTGGCTATAATATAACAACAAATTTTAATTATTACGTATAGTTATTATAATAAAATCCACGAAATATTTAATAACTTACCAAAATTCATAATTGCTTTTGACACTTCTAATTAATAAATAATTCGAAATTTTCTAACTATATAATCTGACGTTAGCAAAATGAGCTCCTAATCAGCCTAAATCTTATAACATTGATTGAAAATTCAAATGTAGTTTAATTTTGAAACTCACCCAACACGATTAACGTTCCGTAGATATTGCAAATATTACACGTACCGATCGTACGAACATATCGGTGACCGGATGTGGACGTAAATCTAATACCGATAGCTCGACACACGCCAGGAATGATATCGTCAGTCTCTCTAATGCGATCTAACATGCTTCTGGTAGTCTGTCGTCCACGAATGCTTTCTATGAAATTCACTGAAATTAGCTATTTCAAAAACAATGTTATTATGTAGTTAAGAATTTTGAGCCCAGTCGTGGTAACGCGACATGTTGTGGCTTCAATTTCCACTCGAGGAAATAGAATACGTAATATTTTTATTTTCTTCGCTCTTGTGCTAGGGGAAAGTGCGGCGTTATGTTCCGCCACTCAACTTGCTTTCTGAATTTGGCGGGAGGTGGAGAGCTGAAGTATCTTAATGGGAGTGTCTTAACACTAGGTTTCCAGGTTCCCTCTGCCTAACCTGCCACGTGTGGGATACAGCGTGAAGTTGAAAAAAAGTGTACTAAAAAGTGTAGTAATATATTCTTTTTTCACCCAATCGGTAAAATATTCATGTTTTAAAACAACCTTTAAAACCCGCCTGGTTACATAAAGCACACTCCAAACATCAATTATACAATTTTTTTTATTATTTTTTTTTTCATTTTAACCATTAATAAAAATAATTGAATTCTAATAATCAAACAGATAATTAATTTATTAAATATGATACAAATTAATTAACTCAATATCCAGAAACTTCGTGAGTACAATAATATAATTTCCTTTAAATATACATTTTTTTTTATATTTATTTATAGACCGTTCTCAAATATGTCATGTGTGAAAACAATTTTAAAATAGTTATTTGCTCTTCCATTTCATTGAATACGATTTTGATTGGAGATATATTTCGATGGAAAAAGTTAATAAAATTTTAACCCAAAAAGTGACGCGTGCACTTATTTTTAGTCAATTTATTATGCGCAATAGATATCGCATAGTTCCAGGTGATTTTAAAAATATTTACATATTACTTTAACCCAAAGTGGTTTTAAAATTCACGTTTGCTGTATACAATAAATTTTATCCATACTTTTAATAATTTTGAAGTGTTATTCCACACTTAGGAAATATAATTACTTTTTTAGAAAACGTATAAAATTTGAATCTGCTTAATATTTAATAAATAAGTTGTAACAAGCATAACGTAAAAGAATTTGACGTAGTTTGCTGAGAACGTATGGCTTAGTGGTCAGAGCGCTTGGACAGTTTTCAAATCCCGCCACGTTAAAAAAATGTACATTCTCTAAAAAAGTAATTATAAATACTTGTTTAAGAAACGTATTCAAATTTGAATGTAGCGGGACTGGAACCCGCGCATCTTGGAAACTGTCCAAGCGCTCTGAGCACTAAGCCATACGTTCTCATCAAGCTACGCCAAAATTCTTTTACGCTTATTACAATTTATTTATTAATTGTTGAGCAGTGCGCTTGAACGGTTTGCAACAGGTGCGGATTCAAATCCCGATACGTACATTTTTTTATACGTTTCATAAGTAATATATTTCATTCCATAGTGTGAAATAACACTTTAAAATATAAAAAAAAACTTTGTCCATTCTTATAGTTATATATCATACATAGTTCATTAAACGAATGGGCTATAAAAGGCTATAGTCAAGATACGTTTCTCTACACTTTCTTCAATAATACTGTCGTTCTAAGCTACGTGACATATTTTTCGATATAAGCCCTTCATCTGCGGTGTACGATGAAAGGACGTAGCTGTGAATAGCCAAGAGAACCAAGAAATGGCTTTAGTGACGATATCTCAGTCACGTATAGAATAATATTTTTGTTTGACAAATATTAAATGTTCTAAAAATATGTTTAATTATACATAAAATATAAATTTTAATTTGAAATCATTTACTTAAAGTTTTTGTGAAAAAAATAAATTTATTGTTGGCGTATATTAAAACGTACGGCTAAAATGCGTGATTTAACAATATGTATTTAACACATAAATGGTTTAAGATGTTATAATAAAAGTGTAAGTAACATAATCGAGACATGTACGTTTCTTCAAAATTATTGTAATATTCTTTTTTTTAGCTTCATGCTGTAAAATGCATTCAACATTCCGTTCTCTTCGAACCACTCAAGAATTCACCGACGCGCTTTCCCTTCTAACAGTGGCGAGGAAATAAAAGTGACGTATTTCTCCGACTGTAAATTGAACTCACAGTAGTCGTGTTCACAGTCAGACACTGTGCCAAAGTACCACGACGGCATCAATGCACTTAATTCCTATAATATTATCCTTTTTGTATGTCTGTGGGCTAGATGGATAGAAAAAAAATCAGCTTCACGCTGTATCCCGCACACAGCAGGGTAGGCAGAGGGAACCTAGTGTTAAGACAATCCGTTCCCCACTTTCTGCCGAATTCTGGAGGCATTACGTGATGAGTGGCAGAACTCAACGCCGCGCTTTGCCTCGACACCAGAGGGGAGAAATGGAAATATAAGTTTAAGAAAATATATCATCTCCTCGAGTGGGGATCGAACCCACAACCAGTCGATTTACAGTTACATTTTGTGCCCCTGCGCCACGACTGGCCTCAATGGATAGAACTAAGTGCTAACCCGCCTGCGTACTATGTCAAACCAAAGGCGATATACAAAAGTGATTAACGGAGTCTTAAAATTAGTTTGTCAGATTTCCTTTGCCTGCCCTGTATTGTGATTAAGCGTAACAAGTTTAAACGTAACCAGGCTGTTGTGTAACTACAGTTTTGTACTTTTGTACTACGCAACTGTAAGCGGCTCCACGCTTTTTGCCGCATAGCGCAGTAAGCAGAGATAATTTATTGTAGAGACACTATGTGTTCCATTTTCCGCCTGAAATCGAGATATTGGATGTAAATAATTTTCTTACCTTCACACACTATCCCACCAAGCAGGGTAGGAATACATAGGGAATAGGGAACCTGATGACAGTCTTAATTCTCTACTTTCCGCAGAATTCTCGGGGTATTGAGTGATGTGTTGCGTAACACCACGCCGCGCTTTGCCTCGTTACTAGAGCGTAGAAATGAAAATGTTAAACATTTCATTGCCAACGAACCGAACCCACAACCACAACGACGCTGCTATAATAAATTTAACGATTATAATAATTATTATTAAGGCAAAAATAAACCTGCAATGTACGTACATCAATACAAATATATATAAAAAAAATCTAAATCAATACCTATAGTAATAACATCGTTTTAAACATTGAATAATTTTATTAGAGATTTAGAAGACACTAAGGTGCGCTAGCTTTTAATGTAAAATGATCTCTTGTCTGATAAATCACATTTGAGTAAGCCCTAAAACGGGCCGCATTGCGTCTGGTATCGATTCTACTTTGTTGCCAGAACCCATCGTGCCAACGGCGATATTTTGTTTCGGTAACAACCCCTATTGTACTGTGACCTTATAATAATAATATTTTTTTGGTCATTTGTCAGACATAATTAGGTGTATGTGCGGCGGTGAGTTCCGTCACTCTACAGTGCCTCGAAAATTAGGAGATCGGTGGAAATTGGGGACAGAATGTCTTAACACTGGGGTTTCCTTGTCTACTTATATAAAACGTTTAAATTTATAACAGTAAATGTTTTATCTTGATAAAAACATAATATACAAGTTTTTACAGTAGTACTCATAAATAATTAATATCATTGTAAATCTTGAATTCGTGAAAAACACATTCCTTTTTCGGTAATACACATGTACATAGTCCTCTTAATTGAGATCATACCAACTGATTTTTCCTTCAGATATTATAAATCAGATTATAATAGTAAGTTGAATTTTATTTTATTTTATAAAAAAATATAATAGTAAATTGAAAAAATATTATCCGAATAATAATAACTGTACCATTTTTAACTTTCAATTAACCAATTTGCACAGTATTTCTTTACAACCTCTTGAGAACTGACCTCTTGTTATTGTTTCTTCCGATTAGTTTTAGCTGCAAGTTAGATCTCACATAGAAAAAAGAATATCCAGAGGAAGCTTACTTACTTACTTAGTGTTAAGACTTGTCTCATCTAATGATAAAACTACAGTTATTGGGTCGGTCTGTTATTGTTCATATACATGTATTCGGTATTCTAATCAAAAGGATTCTGGTCATATATCTGATTGTTTGATATTCAAAGGGAATCTTCATCATGTTCTGGCCATGTCAATCGGCTTCAATATCTTATTCAGAATCAATATCTTCTAATCTATTATAGAATGTACTACCACTACTATAGTATACAGGTGGAAGCGTCTGCGCTCATTTTACGGAATTAGCATTTAGGGTAAAATATTATAGTTCACACCCACACCTTAAGAAATTAATGAAGATACCTCAACAGTTTAGACGTAGGATTATTATTTTCAGTTCATGATTTTTATCCATACTGTATTTCGTGTGGCGCAGTTACGAATAGATGCCAATCACGTAAGCACATACTACTACAAAAATTCAAATTCAAATAATTTTATTCAAAATAAAAAGTTACATGCTTTATTTTTTGAACGTCAAATAATTTACCACCAGTTACTAAAGTTAATGTCTCAGACCTGAGAAGAACCGGCGCAAGAAACTCTGCGGGATCTATTTTTTTTAAATCAATTTTAAACAAATACATATTTAATTATCTGTGACAATGATACCTGTGAAACAGACTGGAGTCTGGACTGGCATTTCATTCCCAAGGGTGTTATCATTTACAAAATCATTAATTTGGTAGTAACCTTCAACACACAAATGTCTTTTCACATTTTTAAATCGTGATATAGAAAATTCTCTGACGTTTTTTGGGATCCTATTGTAAAAGCGTACACATTGTCCCATAAAAGAATTCGACGGATTTTGACGGAGACGGATTCGATGCAACCGAGTTACAGGTGCACCAAGATTATGCCTATTTCTAGTGTTAATATTATGAACATCACCAATTTTGGTAAAATTATTAATGTTTTTCTTAACATACATAACATTTTCAAAAATATATTGAGATGCAACTGTCAATATATTAATTTCTTTAAACTTTTGCCTTCAGAAGTCTTCAGGGCCTAAGTTATAGATTGCACGAATAGCTCGCTTCTGCAGGACAAATATTGGTTGAATACCGGCTGCATTACCCCAAAGCAAAATCCCATAGGACATAATACTATGGAAGTAATCGAAATAAACAAGTCAAGCCGTTTCTACGTCAGTTAATGATCTAATTTTTTTGACCGCGAAAGCTGCGGAGCTAAGTCTATTCGCCAATCCATCAATATGGGGTCCCCACTGTAATTTGGAGTCTATGGTGATACCGAGAAATACCGTAGAATCGACAGGATCTACGGGTTCACCATTCAAGAGTACATCGGCTTTAACAACTTTCGTGTTAGGTGTTCTAAAAATAATACATTTAGTTTTTTTACTATTCAATAGTAAGTTATTAACACTAAACCAATGTACTACTTTCGAGAGAGCATTGTTTACACAATACTAATAAACGTTGCCGATCTGCCTCTTTCCATTCTCAGAAAACATAACAGAATGTGAAAATGATATATCTCGATCTATTTTACGTAATTACCTATTTTCTAATATATTATATAATAAACTAATAATGTTCAACTTAAGCGCCTTTCGTGAATGAGGCGTAGTAGGCGTCGTTCTTAACAAATGGCGTTTTATTTTATAACAATAATTTTATTATTTATTTTGTTTCAAAAAATAACTTTTTTATTGTTGGCAAAATCTCTTTTTTCATAATTGTATTAGGCTTTTATAGAGTAGTTAAACTGTGCATGTTTCATTTACAGTGGTGATGATAAAAACACTCTGTATATATATTCCAATCCAAACCTTTTTTCTTTTAAAATTCTTTTGTTCCATATTATTAGTATAGATAGCAAGAAGATTAAATATAAATCTATGTACAAAATGTTAAAACAAACTCTATATAACTTTACCGTTAAAAAATAATAACGCTACTTTAAAATTTTTCTTCGTACGGACTGCGAGTAGGCTGCTGTAATTTTGTTATAGCCAAAATACGTTTTCCTTTTGTATGTTAAATGTCGGATCTGATTTGAAAGAAAACGGTGGAATATATTTTTAGCAATTTAATAAGTGATTCCAGCTAAGGCTCTATTATTATAATAAGGATTATATCATCTCGGTATTTTCTCATAATTATAATGTATTGTTGATATTTTGGTATTTAATCGACATTTAAAATAAAAAAAACTAAATATATTTCATTTATTTAGGTCTTTATAAGAAATTTTTAATCGTCAAATTACATAGAAATGACAGTAGTGTAAGTCCTACAGGAAGCTACCACCGCACCGTTTCGAATGAAAGTCCTGCTGATACGAGTTGGCAAGAAACTCAACAGTTACTCTTTTAAAATATTTGCCCAAACTTTTTTTATTTGATCTTTAAATTGTTCAAGTGGTAGGTGGTGGTAGTTCAAGTGGTATGTACCATGTCCCATAAATAATTTAGTAACTTTCTGAAGGCGGAAACTAAGAGTTTTTATTTCTTGTTATAATGTCTTGTCTTTCACAGTTCTTTAAATAATAGTAAATATTTTTGCTAACAAGCAAAATATTATTATAAATATACTGTGTTGAAACTGTGAGAATAATAGAAAAATGTTCAAGTACATTAATTCCTCATAATAAAGGTGGCATTTTAAGATAATTCAAACGTCAAGCTCACTTGATTATATTTTAATGCTTGGAGTAACATGAAGAGACAAGAAGGGGTGGATCCAAATCCCGCACCAGTTGTTACAATTCTATATTAATTTTAATATATAAAATCAAAAATAAACAGAACAGTAAAAAATCTAATAATTATTTTTAATTTTGTCAATTAACAAATTAAAATTCAAGCTTAATAAAATATCAACTATATATACCCCATAGATTATTTTCATCTATATACAGCAGCGTTACCAGACGTCCCGATTTTGGTGGGACGCCCCTATTTTTATGTCCCGAGTGGGACAGGCATAGTCCCGCTTTTCGATAATTATTCCACGCACTTCGAAAATTAGCGTTTATTATTATAAAATAATTAAATTCAAGCAAAATAATGTCAACTAATCGTAATAGATTGTTTACATCCATGTTTATGTAAATTCATATTACACAATAACAAACTAATTTCCCTAGAGTATACTAAACTGTATATGTTATTATAAACCTTATCATGTATTCTATTAAATATTTTAGCTAATCTGTTTATAGATTTAACTTTGCTAATAAATTATAGTATTATATTAGATATTTTACAATGACAAGGAATCTGAAAACGCGTTAGTGTGCCGTGTGTAATACGACAAGAACCATTTCAAGTTATTTAATCCCATCAAAACTTCGAAATAACTATGATATAACACATGATTTGATTTGGGTATATAAAATAAAAGTAAATGAAATCAATAAATCAGCTCCACGCTGTATCCCGCACACAGCAGGGTAGGAAGAGGGAACCTAGTGTTAAGACACTCCGTTCCCCACTTTCTGCCGAATTCTAGAGGCATTGCGTGTTGAGTAGTAGAACTCAATGCCACGCTTAGCCTCGAAATCAGAGCGAAGAAATGAAAATATAAATTTAAGTAAATATTTTATCTCCTCAAGTGGGATCGAATCCACAACCAGTCGACTTTACAGTCACACTTCATGCCGCTGCGACACGACTGGCCTCATAACGTGTTTGGATATATAATTAACCAAAAAACAAAATCTAGTCCAAGTTGCAGTTCTTGGCTCCGGACTATCGTGTGGCTGCACTAATCTCCTTCCGTCGAATAATTACGATTCCAATTACTTCGAATGCTGCAATGCTAGTACACCAGTTCGTATTTCATTTACTTCCACTGTTGAGGTTTGGTTTGCTTAATTTGTATAGTTACAGTCTCGTTAAACGTTTAGGATATTACAGAGTCCATTTGCTAAAGAAGTGAGGAATGCTTAAAAAAATCTTGTAACTAAATTTTTCTACGGACGAATTAAAGTTTAGTTATATATTTAGTTATTTTACTTTACATAGATAATTTGGTTGTACATGTGTAAGTTTAAATTTAAGCTATTATATATATTTTCTTTTTAACTGTGTGAGAAGTATTGATAAACCGACTAAATTGAAAAATAAATATTATTTTTAATTCTTTGTAACTCGAAGTATTTATTTTTGGATTTATTTTCTATTATTTAGATGATTCTCATCATATCAGTACAATGTTTGTCAAAGAGAAAATTAAGAATAAGTAAAGATTTTTAAACTTCCTGTTATAAAATAAACTTCTTTTGTAAGCCACTTCTAAACTAAATAAAAAAGAAAATAAAAAAGAACTTTATATTCCTAGCACTGTAGTCCAAATGGGTCGCATGTCACAACCACTGCACTGATTACTAAAGATCCCACTGCCTCTTTGAGGCATTCACCTTCGGATCGGTTATATTTTCATAACCGAGTCTATAGTACTTTAAGCGGCCAATTTTCAGAGCAAGGTCCAAGAACATCGCCAAAATTGCCGAGCTTGAAAGTTAGAAAATTTATGCAAGTGGATCGCCAGCTTTCTCACTGGGCGCAGTATCAAGGTTACAGTCGACGGTCTTTGTTCAGAATATATGCCCGTGGTAGTAACAGCACATTGGGCCTTAGCGTTTCGAGTGACTGCGATCATCTGGAAGGCGAAGGCCAACTGGAGGTCATCAGCAGAGCGGGACAGTACTTCACGCCAAAAGGGCCTCTCAGTGGGCCCTGTACAGGGCCCAGGTTCGGCCTCCTATTTTTTTATGGAAAAGACAAGGCAAACGAGGGTTTGGGTCACCTGATGGTAAGTGACTACCACCACCCACGGCCCCGTGCAACATCAGAGGAGCTACAGGTGCGTTGCCGGCCTATAAGGTAGATTGGGTGCCGGCATTACCTGATGCGAAACGCTGTGGCATAAATCCACTACTTAACGCCGGTTTTAAATGCAAGGGGTGGTAATGATCCGGTCGAGTCTGCCCATGCGTGTTGCCATTGCTGGCGACGTGACTCTACCATACGTACTTTAGTCGCCTCTTACGACACCACCAGTACCAGGATGATCCTATTCTAGGCCGGGATCACACGGCAAAAAACGGCCTCCTATGGACTAATGTTCTCATCTCTGAGCTGGTGCACCCCAACCATTTGATCACATACAACGTAGAGCCTTTCAAATCGTTGGGGACCCAATGATATGTGAAAGATGTCCACTCGCTGTGCGTTCTCAACCGTATTTATTATGGGGAGTATGCTTTGGAACCGTTTAACGTTTTGGTGATGACTTATTATCAGGTGACCCGTACGCTTATTTGCCTGGTCTTTTTCCATAAAAAAGATGGACTGTCATAGGACATTTATCTTGGGGACACGGAAATTACGTCGTTATTGCTTGTAGTCATGTCATGGCCACTATGATGCGGACCGTTGAGCACAGCCCCTCCGTGCGGTATTGTAAAGACAGGAATGACGACACGTTAATATATATATTGTAAGACTGAAGTGTTTATTTGGTCGAATGCGCTATCTCTGGAACTACTGGCTCAAATTGACAAAAAAATGTCAGATAGTCCACTTATTCAGGAATGCTAATGGCTCCGTATATTCCACGACATTAATATTTTTAAAGTAACCCACTATACCAATATACAATAATTCAGAATTATTTCAGGCACTTAAAACGATGAGTCTTACTTATTTCCATTTTGCGAAGACGAAGCCTATCCTATAACTTATTACAAATGACAGGTTGATAATAATGACGTCACCAATATGTTTGCACGATAACCATCTAATGCAAAGCTCCGAGATCCTCAGCAAACCTTATTTAACGGAGATATATAAAGACGTTCCTAACTAAACAACACAATCCCTTCTTACCTTCCGTTCGTTCTAATAAGAGGTAACGCGTAACAATATGCAAGATTGACAGATCTACGGTACGGAAGCCGGTCGCGTCCCTTCCTGTGGTTTAAACTATGATAAAAGCCACTCGGTAAATACCTAATATTTTGTGACAAAAATGGTGAAAAGGGATATTTTTAATAAAATGTCTTTTTTTATTGGAACGAAGTTTCTTAACGTGGCTTAAGGGTAGTGTGATTTCTATGTGTCAAGTTTTTCCATGATATGTATATATATAACTACTTATAAATTTGTAATTTTTGTTTTTTTTTCATTTATTTATACTATAAGTTTAGATTACACAACGCATTTCGTATAAAATGCAGAAAAAAATATAAATGTTGCTATCTTTTAAATGCATTTTTATTTTATTTTCTTCTGTGCTCCAAGGATTTGTAGACTTGGATGTTTGATATTATGTCATTAAGCAGATTAGATATTTCAGTTTGATACGTTTACGCGATTTTGAATGAAATGATTAGACTGACATACAAACAGACAGCCGGATAACAAAGTAATCTTATAGAACATTTTTACAAAGTTCCTAATTCCTAATTGAATCTAACTGAGATACAATACTTGCAAGAAAATTATCAAAGCTTATACGTAAAGCTTGTCATAATCTGTTATTAAAGTGACGAAGGACGATATTCAGAGGTCAGGTCAGGTAGATTCGGGTGAGTGTGGGTAAATAATACAAATTATATAATAGAAGGATTCCACCTGTACATAAAGGTTCCCACGTAATTAATTCTATGTGTAGGGCAATATCAAAATTATAATAATACACTCCTAATTAGGTAGTAAAGTTTACTAATTTATTCTATCTTGATTTATTGTATTATTGAGTTAATATATTGTATTATAATAACAATTGATACCGTTGTTGTGGTTGTTAAAATTTACTTAAATACAGCTTACGTGGGTGTAAATTACATTAATTATTTTATTCTGTGAACACGTTTAAAATTTATGAAGTATAAAAAAGTTGTCGTAAAAATCCTAGCCATTCAATGGAATAGCACAAGTACATACAACATTTTATTACATTATATTAGATGGGCCCTCGCGGCGCAGGGGCACAAGTACTAAGACTAAACGACGACGGTTGTGGATTCATTTGCCACTCGGGGAAAGAAATATTTCAACTTTCAAAGAAGAAAGTAATATTGTAAAATATATAACAATAATAAAAAGCAGGTCGAGTCGTGCTCGCCCATTTAGTGTTCCGTATCAATATCATGATTGTGAATTTGCGCAACCGCTCGCATTCTCTCAATATGCAATGAAACTACAAATATTTTACATAAGTTTGTTATAGGTTTTTTTCTGTGACATACTTTCACATCTTGCCAAATTTCATTATTGTATTATAGATTGACGGGAAGTACTCTATGGGTTTTGATATCTTAATTATGCGACAATTTTACATAAACGCTTATATCTTTTCATTTTGATTACAAACTTATTTTGTTTTCTGTGTTCTAAGAAAGCGTCGGTTTACCTTTAAATAATATATACCTTTAAAATTAGATCCTATAAGTGATTCGTTATTTCTATTGAGATACGAAAAGCTAAAAAAATACAATTATATATAATAACACAAAATGGATCGATCTTGGATAGCATAATGCTCAAAATAACATAATTAATATTAGAGATGCGTCGAATATTCGTTTGGTATTCGGTATATATATATATCATCTTTTTCAATATCGTCGAGCCGTATTCGGCCAATATCGTATTCGGCCGAATTATTCGGTTATGATGCCGAATACATTATCAATTAAATGAATCTAACTTAATGCTATGTCTATCTCCTTCGCATGAGCGGAGCGATGCCAAACTGGACGCACCCGCAGAGAACGATGATTTTATATATACCGAATACCAAACTCGGCGCATCTCTAATTAATATCAACATACGTACGTACGTTTTATTTCCATATAACCAAACATCCATATAACCAAACATCTATATATATTTTTTAACTCCAGGATGTCACAAAGAAAGTCTTATTAGAAATCTTTATAAACAAACATATTTTAGACTAAAAAAGCAATTCAGTTTATTAAACAAATTATAGCACAGTCACCGCGGGCGGGATGCTAGCTAAGAATAAAGGAGTCTCTGTGGTCGTAAAATTCTAATTTGGAAAATGAGGTCGAAAGTTTTAGTGCCAACGGCAAATCACATGGCGGCTTAACCGACTGTAATATGTCGCTTTAAAATAATTAAAATATACTTACAAAACTTGTAACATTTATTGTATGCTGTGATAACATGTATGTACTTATTTAGAAAACAAAATTTTTATATGTTTTCTAAATAAGTATTTTTCTTTCCTAAGTGTGGATTAACACTTTAAAAATGTTTAAAATATGTCTGTAGCTTGACAGTGGTCGAGGCAAAAGAGGTATGCAGAGACCATAGCGTTTGGCGCTCCGTTCGCTTTGACTACCCCACTAAGAATACAGCGTGAAGTTAAGTTACGTTAAGTTAGTCAAGAGATTTTTTTTTCCTTTACTTGTATTGTCAGTTCTCACTTTGTGCCAAATTCCATAACTGTAGGTCCACGGAGACACCATAGACCTGAATGTTTGATATTAGTTTCAGTTCGATACCTCCTCGTGGTCTCGAGATAAATGGTCTTGACAGACGGACAAACCGACAAGAAAGTAATACTATAAGGGTACCGTTATTAACTTTTGAGGTACGGAACCCTAAAAATAATATTTACAAGTATTTAATTATTACACCGAAAACATTATTTATTATAAAACACAATTTGTATAAAAGAATCCCGCGGGATTACACCGTCCTAAATCAATAACGTGAGTAGGTTTTCAATTAAAGCAAAAATTTCAATTATACTCCCACAATATATAAATATATGTACTCGTATATATATGCGCGCCTCGCCTCGTTTACGAAGCGTTGCTTCGTTTCATTCAGAAGATCATTTGTTTTGCTAGTCTGTCTGTTTATCCGCCGCCGTCGAGGTCAAGAAGGCTGTCGTGGCGCAGAGGCGCAAGTATGTGACTGTAGCGCGATAGTTGTGGGTTTGAATCCCACTCAAAAGAATGAATTGAGTTTCGCCACTCATCAATACCTCGAAAAATTCGGCGGAAAGTGGGGAACGGAGTGTCTTAACACTAGGTTCACTTTGCCTGCCCTGCTATATGCGAAATATAGCGTGAAGCTGATTTATTTTATTTTTATCAAGGCCGATCTAACAAACTGAAACTGAAAACACAAGGTTGGTCGGTCTCTAAAAGTACTTTCACATCTTCATGAAAGACGAAGGTCGAGAATGTTTAGCTTTGTGGCTTTTACTGTAATTTGGTATTACGTTTGCTGTGCTACAGTATAATGGTAGCCATTTTTAACAATCGTTTAGCGATAAGTGATTTATTATTTTTGTGAAGTTTATATTTTAAACTGATATCTTTAGTTTAGTTTTACGTGGAATCGCACATTGGCAAAGGGAACCTATTGTTAAAACATTCCATTGCTAATGATATATTAATGTATAATATAAATAATATGTTACTATTGCACTTTTTGCTACGAAAATTGAAAAAAAAAATTGTGTTGATATATAAAATATTATTTTATCTATTGTTAGAAGACAAAGGCGGTTAACGTTTAAAAAAAAAGATAAAAAGAAAGTGATAGCAACTGCCCCTGATTGACTTTTTTTTTCGAATTGACTTAATGCTGATGACCTGGACTAGATCTAGTAGTCTAGTAGTCTTGTAGTCTTGACAGCGTCATTGGGCTGGGAGGGGCGAGAGCAGCTCGCCCCTTTAGAAAAATTACGAGCTTGGATGTACGCTCGTGAAGTGTTGGCCTCGCCGCCTCTTACGGCGGCGGAGAATGTGACGTGGGACTGAGGAGTGAATCCTCCCTAGGTATTGGGCGTTTGCAGCAGTGATTGGATCGTCGGGATACAGAAGGACGCTTCGAGGGCGTCGAAGACGCGGATGTGGGTGAGGAGAGTACTTACACGTTTCGACAATGAATGGGTTTAAGTGGGAATCTGCACGATCGTAGTAGCGCTTGGCTAGGCGCTTGCCGAATTCCTTGAGCGATTCTAGCTCGAAATCTTTGTGTAGGTCCACGTTGCGTACGTACCATGGGCACCCGGATGTCATTTGGAGGAATTTGTTTTGGACCCTCTGAAGGAGGTATATCTTGGTGTGTGCGAACACGACACAAGCATAGGTCATGACTGGAAACCTTTTTCATCTACATCTACCCTCTTTTTAACGAGTTTGCTAACACTGTAATATACTTTAAAAAGTGAAAATGACATAATTTTAAAAGCAAAAAATAAAAATAATAAATATTTTGAAACTTTTTTACTAAAGTTTTTGTACTTATACATATACACCTTTGCCTCGCGCAGTCGGGTAATAAGTTGTAAGCTTGGAAACTACACCCAGTGTTGTTAATTTTTTTCTTAATAAAATTTGTATCGTGCTATACTCGTATTCTGTTTAAGAAAACTAAATTCAATTAATTCAAATGGCTGTAGGTAAAGATCAAAAGACAGTGTCTGACTATTATTAGGTTGATGTTAGACTGTATACATATTTCATAGTGCAACACAAAAGCTATTGTGTTTATTTTGTCTTTTTACTTTATTTTGTGGGACAGGCGTAGTGGTGGGGAACATTGTGGTTGATATCTAAAACATACAGGTATAAACGTTCCATGTTAATAAATGGAATTGGAAATCATATTTTATGTGTGTTTTTAGTTTTAAATTTATATTTTCATTTCTTCGCTCTAGTGTCGAGGAAACCGCGCTTTGCCTCAACACCAGAGTTTGAGTTTTATGAGCGTTGAGTTCGGCCACTCAACACGTAATGTCTCCAGATTTCGGCGGAAAGTGGAGAATGGAGTGTCTTAACGCTAGATTCCCTCTGCCTACCCGCTATGTGCGGGATACAGTGTGAAGCTGATTTTTATTTAATTTTTCGAAACCATTACTATTACCTTTTTTATTCACATAATTCCATGTGTGTGTCTATAACAAAGTTAAATACGTTTTATTAAAATCAATTTAGAAATTCAACACGAAATTTATAGAACTTCGTTCTATGAAAGCTTTCCTAAATGTTAAATCTATTTTTGTACTTTGATTTATAATTCTGCATTCGTTGTGTATTTTTAATTTGCACGTTTTGAATTTATATATAATAGATTTTTTAAATTTATTTTTAGAATAAACATTGCAAGCGAGGAGTTTAGACTTTGGATACTACCGAAGGCGTTTTTATTATATTTAAGTATAATATTGGTTATATTAGTACATCTTTTGACTGTAACGCGACGGTTGTGAGTTCGATTTCCAGCTGGTGGTGAATTGTTTTCATTTCCTCGCTCTGGTAACAAGACGAAACGGAAAGAGCTGAATTCGATTTCAATAAAAAACCAAAATTAAAATTACTGTCACTAAGTATTTTCTCTCTTGTAAAACACATATAAAATATAAATAAAACTTAGAACTATTATTTAGTAGGTAATATGACATGATGGAGCTTTATACAAACTGAATTAACGTTTAAATTGGACGAAGTGAGCCAAAATTAGAATGTAGTACGTAAGAATTGGTTATGAAAGGATTTTTGGAAATTCAATCCCGTAAAGGGATGAATTTCTTATTCACATTTCTCTTTGGAGCGGTCGGCCCTGTCTCTGTATAGTATGTCTATGTATGTTTATCACATAATGTGATTTTTATTTTAATACTAGTGACCCGCTCGCGGCTTCGCCCGCTTGAAATACACAATTGTTGATTTACTAATCTGAATTGTTTTACAGTTTTAATGACATTATCATTTCAAAGATATAATATATTGGAAACTAAAGTTTCAGTTAATTCAATAAAACAATCATTTTGTAGCAGTTTTGTCAAACAAAAAACTTTACATTTATATATTTATTTATTTATGAACCGATTTCACAACTGTCGCGCTTACAGTCAGACGATGTGCCAATATTATACTTAAAGAAGCTCAATTTATTTTTACTTGCGTTGAGATGGCAGAGTCTTCGTCTAAACAGTCCGAAAAACAAATAATAATTTAAATATAAATTTCCGAAATGGAAGCCACAGTGCTCATTTAGGGTTGTACCAATTAGTCCACTGGTCATGTCAACACGTATTGCTAATAAGCTGATATCATTTCAAGTAATTTACAACCGTACGAGGTATTATTGATATTATCAAAAAGATATCGATTATTGCTATCGGCTCGTAAATAATCGATTTTTATCTTTTCGCCATAAAACAATACATTATCTGTTAACAATATTAATAGGAAATTATTATTATTTCATAGTAGGTATTATAAAAGAATTTTTATTCCCCATAACAAAGTGAATGAGATATCATTTCTTTGTTTTATGTTGTGTAGTGTACTCTTATATTAATTGATGGCGAAGCCGTAAATAGTGAATATGCCGTTATCTTATGGGCTCTTTATTCTTTTGTTCACTTTTATGACTAGTTAGAAGGGTAAAATGATGCTATATGTTTCTTATATAAAAAAATATATATATAATGTGTCCAGATTCTGACGAAAAGTGGGAAACGGAGTGTCTTAACACTAGGCTCCCACTTACTATTCTGCTGTGTGCGGGATACAGCCTGAAGCTAAATTGATTTACTGAAATATATGGGGGAACCGGATCTAGGAAAAGTTTTCATTTGACTAAGGATAATCAAAATCAGAAAAATCGAAAAGTCCTGTTAAACAAATATATAATATATTACAGATATAAAATTTCATTTCAAGTTTTGTTTCATATTAAAATGTCCAATGTCTTCTTATCTCTTTATGTACAGTAGTTCTCGTCTGTACGTTGTCTATCAATTGGTCAGGAACGGTAACTTTTAAAAGTTTTGTCAAGTAAACATCTTGAATATTCTTATAATCTACTTTGCAAAAAAAACACCATTATATCACGGCAATTTGAATTTAAATTTCGTAACATGGCGTCAATTTTAGATTAAAGAGGCACAAAATGCTTTTACGTATTCGCTGGTGAATGTTTTATTTGAATTGGAGCCATTTTGTGAGCAATTTTGTCTAAATTGGGAAAGCTTTCGCAAGAAGCATGTCGAGTGTTTACATATATCTGAAGGTGGAACTCGTTTAAAATCTCCTCCATCATACTTTCGATTCAGTTTGGCGACTTTGATTGCAGTCTAGTATTTATTCTTAATTTATGTAAACAGGCCTTGTATTGGATTCCACACTTAAAGAAGTAAACACAGGCTGTCGTGGCGCAGGGGCATTAGGGTATGCTTGTAACGCGACGATTGTGGGTTCGATCCCCACTCGAGGAAATGAATTATTATTTATTAATATAGCAAAAACCAATGCCATGAAAAGTTGAGAACGGAGTATCTTAACATTAGGTTCCCTTTGCCTTCCCTGCTATGTGCGGGATACAGCATGAAACTGATAGCATCTATAATTATAGAATATTATGCTTTAATCTTTAAATATAACAAGAATATTTTTAATAGTTATAGCTCTAAAGTGACTACATTAGTCATCTACTTATTAAATAAAAAAATTAAACATTTGTTGATTATATTTAAAAAAACAGATAAGCTAATTTACAGATTATACACGTATTTAAAACATATTTTTGTATGCAAACAGCGTATGAACAATGGATGAACTCAAAAATCACTGAACCAATTTTAAAAATTGTTACACCACTTTGAAGCTACATATTCGGGATGTAGAACCCTCTATTTACGTAAACATAGCCTACGCTGTCCCACTGCTCCAAGACAGCCGAAATTAAATTAATAAAGGGAAATGATAAAACGATAATGCTAATAAAATGACATCCAACTTTATCTTAGATTTTATTATATTAAGAATATTTTTAAAATCATTCTCTATTTATTGATATAGTTTTTTAAATATTAATATATTTTTTTATAAAAAATATTATTCTTTAAAAATAATTGAAGCCATCGTGGCGTAATGACACTGTGTGTCACTTTTAAAGCGACGGTTGTGGGTTCAACTCCTCGACGAGCAAATGATGTTTATCGTTTCCTCGTAACACTAGGTTCCCCCTGCCTTCCCTGATATATGCGGGATGAAGCATGAACTTAATAAAGATATCTACAGTTTATATTACATTCCGTATCTATAAATAAACGGTTAAACATTCCACTTTAGGAATTTGTTATAAATAAAGACATGAATTGACTATATCTAATCTAATAATACAAAAATAGAGTTAATAATGTATATCTTTCAAAGTTAAGTATTTATAAAAGCGTATTATAAATATGTATTAGCATTACCTATCAGTGCCGTAACATCAAAGGAAACTTCTCCAATCCTAAGATACCAACGACGCGGTGGTATGACAGACTACAATGTTTTTACATTACGATCGATTACTTGCGATTTAGAGGTTTCTCACGTTCTTATATTTGAATAGCTCAATTGTTTTTTTTTCTATTGTATTAAGAGAAAATATACGTATATTGGTTTTTAACATGTATCTGGATTCATAATATACTAGCTGGCCCCGTTCGGCTTCGCCCACTTAAAAAATAAATCAGCTTCACGCTGTATCTCGCACACAGCAGGGCAGGCAGAGGGAACCTAGTGTTAAGACATGCCGTTCCCCACTTTACGCCAAGTTCTAGAGGCATTGCGTGTTGAGTGGCGGATCTCAACGCCGCACTTTGCCTCGACACCAGAGCGAAGGAATGAAAATATAAATGTAAATAAATATTTCATTTCTTTGAGTGGGGATCAAATCCACTACCAGTCGATTTTGCAGTCACGCTTAGTGCCCCTGCACCACGACTGGCCTCTGGCTTCGTGCGCTTGTAGATATAAATTACAAGAAATACATTTTTCTATGTTTACATTCCGGATAACTTTAGCAAATCTATTTCTTGTGAAATATCTGTAAAGTAATTACTGAGCTTAGCGTCACAAAAAACCTATTATATTTTAATACGTAATTCATCACCGCATCCATCACGCGGTCCCTCTCTTCCACTTTTTTGGAGAAATCAATAGACTTTCAAAATAAAAGATGTCCTCCGTTCTCATTCGGCGCGTCATACGAAATAAGGAACGTAAATACACTTTCCATGTTTGTTTTTATTAAGATTAAAATGAAGTAAACGTTTTTAAAATGAAATGAAGGAAATTCCCTTGATTTATTTATAAATATTTAGTTATTCAATATTAAAATTCAGCTATACGCCGTGTCCCGCTCCTAGCGAAATAGGCAGATGGAACCTAGTGTTAAGACAGTTTGATTCCCACTCGGGGAATTATTTTATTTTTTTTGCTTTAGTAACAAGATAAAACAACGTCACTCACTGGTGACAGGATAAATTCAAATTCAATACTTTATTCAAATAAACTGTGACAAGCACTTTTGAATCAATTACATATCTATATATATAAAAGGACTTGTGCTGACTGACTGAGGTAAGACGCACACAGAGCCGTAACCGCTGATAGTAGAAACGTGAAATTTGGGCAGATGTTTATTTTCATATTCTGGATATCCACTAAGAAGGGAATTTGAAAAATTTTAACCCTAAAGGGATGAAATAGGGATTGAAAGTTTGTATGGAAAAAAAATTTAATCTGTACCGATTTTTATAAAATTTGAAATTCAGACTCTTAAAAATATTTCATTGAACACGTGTTTCATGGTTTTTAAGAATTCACCCCCTAAGGATTCAAATAAGGGGTTGAAAGTTTATATGGAAAAATCTTTAAATTGCCACCGATTTTTATAAAAATTTAAATTCAGACTGTTAAAAATATTTTATTGAACACGTGCTTCGTGGTTTTTTTAGAATTCACTCCTAATAAGCGGGCGAAGCCGCGCGCGCCCTCTAGTTTACAGATACATCGTGAATCAACGAAAAAGAGTGTGATATCATACTCTTTTTTTTAGATTAACTTGGTAGTTACCAAGTTAGTTTAAAAAAACACTAAAATTAATAGTCGCTGGAACCGAAACAAATTTAAAATTAAACTATTAATAACTTAAGAACTACCTAAGAGGCCTAACTTACTAAAACGCGACAGGTTGTGGGTTCGAATCCCACTCGCGGAATAAAATAATACTATTTCATTTCTTCGCTCTGGTGTCGAGGCAAAGTGCCTCCATTCAACAACACGCAACGCTGCCTCCAATTGTTCCCTCTGCCTACCGTGCTAAATGCGGGATAAAGCGTGAAGCTGTATAATTACTTAAACTACGACGTTTACCTAAACATGAAATATTTGAACCATCTAGATATATCAGCGGAGCGTATATTTGTGTATGGAGTGTTATAAAAGACTTAAGAAAGAAAAAAACATATGCATATGACTAGGCCCATCCGTCGATCAAAGCTGTGGTTTGCGTGGCTCAAACTCAAAGGGTAGTAGATATCGCTAACCAAAGGCTACGGCTGCTACGTAGAGAATACTATCACAACATTATACGGTTTTATTTCTTTGATGGGATCCACTAGGACAGTCGTGGCGCAAGCGTGTGACTGTGAACTGGAACGAAATGAAATAGTATTATTTTAGGTTGTAGGTTTGATTTTCATTTGAGGAAATGATATATTTAATATTTACATTTCTTCGCTCTGGCGTCGAGGTAGAATGCGACGTTGAGCGCCGCCACTCAAAAGCGGAGAGTTTTAACATTAGCCTTCTTCTACTCGCGGGATGCAGCGTGAAATTAAAAAAAAAAGAAATGTAAAGGCTAGCAAGTACACACAAAGAATATTATAGCAACAAATTATTTATTTCTTTGATGGAATGGTGTGTGAACGCCTAGTGTATTCCACTTAACACGCAATGCCTCTAGAATTCGGCGGAAAGTGGGAAACGGAAGTGTCTTAATGGGAGTGGAGTGGGAACTCTAGGTTCCCCAGTTCCCTCTGGCCCTACTGTGAAGCAAAAAAATATATTATGTTCTTTATGAAATCGTACACGTGTAGCTTCATAAATATATATTATGTTTTTGTTAGTAAAGTTTATTAGAATTGTTATTTTTTTTTTTCGCACCGCGCTATGCTTAAATTTGGTTTTCTTGAAGAGATCACTTATTATAAGTGATAAGACGTCGTTTTCGCATTCTGCAATTTTATTAAATTCTTGTGAATTATATATTTGTATTCTGTACCTCGGTGTGAAATAAATACTTTTTAGGCTATGTTATGTTACTTTTAACATTTCTTTTTTTGTTTTCTTTTATTTTCATACCTTACCCTGAATGGGGCAGGCAGAGAGAACGGAGCGCTAAACGTTACGGTCTTTGCATACCTCTTCCGCTACTGTCATCTTCGTTACGTTATCTATATATATAAAAGGACGTACCTGACTGACTGAGGTAAGACGCACGCACAGCCGTAACCGCTCTGCGTAGAAACGTGAAATTTGGACAAATGTTTATTTTCATAATCTGGACATCCACTAAGAAGAGATTTTGAAAAATTTGAATTCTAAAAGGATATAGGGGTTGAAAGTTTGTATGGAAAAAAAATTAAATCGGCACCGATTTTTATAAAATTTGAAATTCAGACTCTTAAAAATATTTCATTGAACACGTATTTCATGGTTTTTTAGAATTCACTCCCTAAGGGTTTAAATAAGGGGTTGAAAGTTAAGGGGTAAAAAGTATATGTAAAAATCACAAAAAAAAAATCAGACTGTTAAAAATATTTTGTTGAACACGTGTTTCATGGTTTTTTTTTTAAATTCATCCCTAGGGGTGCAAATAAGCGGGCGAAGCTGCGTGCACCCACTAGTACAAAATACTTTTATAACTTTTTGGTTATATGGTAAATTTGGGTATATATAACGTAATCAAGATGACAAAAGAGCTTCACGCTGCAACACGCACACAACAGAGTAGGCAGAGAGATCTTAGTATTAAGACACTCCGTTCTCTACTTTTCGCCGAATTTTAAAGACGTTTGCATGCTGAGTAGCAATACTTATCGTCGCGCTTTGCGACCTGAAATTTAAATAAATATTTCTTTTCCTCGAGTGGGGATCAAACCCACAACCTGTCACGTTTACAGTCACACTTTGTGCCTCTGCGCCACGACTGACCCCGTACCTACACTTAATGTAATATTATTAAAATGTAATATTTTAAAATATTAAAATAACAGCACGAAGACTAACCATGTTCTTTTTGTTTCAGATTTCGTCGTGTTTTTGTGTTTTAATAAAAATTTGCTCTCCTAAATATGTTCAACCGTTATTAATTTTCAAATTAAAATGTTTGTGTTTGGTCTCCATTTACGTTGTTTTATGACTTGAAAAAAGTGTTATTTATCGATGTTTCAGTGTGTTAATATTATAATAGTTGAGTTCTATTTAGTTAATATGTGATTTTTTTTTAAAAATGGCTTTGACATTTATAAAAAAATTGACTTCTAAAAAAAAGTGTGCAACAGATCTAGCGATATAGGGACAGTTTAAAGCGTATGTAACTTGCGATAGAGACGCATTATGTTGGTTTGAAGTTATGTGATGGAAGAAAAGGTTTGAAAACTGAAGATGTCGCTGCCAATGAAGCGCTCTTTCAGCTCAGAGGGCGGGGCCTCCAAGAGGGACTGGAAAATGAGGCTCAGTCTCCGGAGCCGCAGCGGCCACAGCGTGGTGAGTAATATATTTACAAAACCAGTCAATAATGATATTATATGTTATTAAAACTATGGTGAACCAATGATGACGATAAGGACGCATGCATGCTTGAAGCTTGCCACTTTTGGATTCAAATTCTAATTGAGGGAAAAAAGTTTTGATTGATATCGTTGTGGCGCATGGGCATGGGCGTGTGACTTTAGATTGGACGGTTGTGAGTTCTGTTCCCTTGGGGGAATACAGTATTTAATATTTATTATAGGTTTTATTAGGGAAATCGAAACATTGAAATCCGCCATTCCAGCCTTGAAAATTCGACAAAAGTGGAAAACGAAAGAGTCCTAATGGGAAACGGAATGTCTTACATTCCCAAGTTCCCAGGATACAGCGTGAACCTAAAGTAGCAATTACTTACTACTTACGTTTAAAAATGAAATTGTATCACGATAAAAAGTTTGCTAATGCCGAAAGTACTTTCAATAAAATAAATAACAAAAGTAACGAAGGAAAAACTCCATACAAAAATTCTAAGACGGCTAAAACTTCCCAATCCAATAAGAAACGAGATCAATGATCTCAATACTTTAAGAATCCGATCGTTTAGCGGTATATCGCAGTAACAGAGCGGTTTACTGCCTCGTATCCTGCGTTACCCATAGCTGAGTGTATATTGACTTTAGAAAAGCTATTTTAAACCACCTGTATATATCAATACACAAACACACAATAGGCACAGTGGCACAGTTATAGAGTATTTGGGTATTTATAATGATTGTTAGTTCGATTTTCACATTGGGAAATGTTTATAAAATATTATTTGTACGATATGGTTGTACAAAGTGCGGGATAATTTTTAAATTTAATATAAATGTTCATATAACATATATNTATATATATATATATATATATATATATATATATATATATATATATATATATATATATATATATATATATATATATATATATATATATATATATATATATATATATATATATATATATATATATATATATATATATATATATATATACTACTTGCAAATATTTATTACTTTATTTATTTGAGGCCAGCCGTTGCGCAGGAGCACAAAATGTGACTGTAAACGCGACTGATTGTGGATTCGATTCTCACTCGAGGTAATGCAATATTTAATTAAATTAAAGCAGCCGTTTGTGTGATACAGCGTGAAGCTGATTTATTTATTCATTATTTTTTAAAGTAGATATATCAATTATGTTATTTTTTACTTGAAAATTAATAATTATTACATGGCAGTTTCCGAAGGCATACTTTTAGTGATTATAGTCCGTTGAATAAATTTTATCAATAATATTGAAACACAATAACTCATTCATTGTACAGCAAACCATTTGTTCTTTTGTTCATAATGTAAATTTCATGAATTGTATATATTAATTTCTTTTTGAATATTTTGCAGATTTTATACATTTTTTTCTTAGCTGCACGCTGTATCCCGCACATAGCAGAGTAGGTAGAGGGAACCTGGGAATCTAGTGTGAAGGCTCCGTTGTGAGTTCGATCCCCGCTAGAGAAAATCAATTATTCATTTATATTTGTATTTTCATTCCTTCGCTCGGGTATCAAGGTAAACCACGGCGTTGAGTTCCGCCACACTCCAGAACTCGGCGGAAATTGGGCAGTACGCAGCAAGCAACGCAGCGTAACCCTAGGTTCCCTCTGCCTACTCTGCTGTGTGCATAGGATACAGCGTAGTGCTAAAAAGAAGAAAAAATATGCAGCGATTCACTAATAACTAACTGCCTACTACATACTCCTCTTTATATATAAGTGGCGTAATACAAAACAATCTTGCATAAATCAAGCAGATTACAAGAAGCATCTGTTTAGGGAACATGAGCTGTCGCCTTACCGGATATGACTCCGGATACGACCTCATATGTAATAGAAAGTGTTCCTTATAGTCATATACCCACTTTATCACAGTGGCCATCTTACAATATAACATAATACAATTTGTAGTAAGCCACAGAATGTCTTAACATTTTAATCACTAAAGGATATATAGTAATATTAAAAAATCAGTCAAGTCCGAGTCATATTCGCCCAGCAAGGGTTTCATACCAATTTCAGGATTATAGATCTATGCTGGCTTCAGCGTTGCCAGATTTTCTTTTCGGGAAAAGTGGGATTTTGAACATATTGAGCGATAAAAGAGCAGAATTCTTTCGGGAAAAAGTATATTTAATGATTAAATCTATTATTTATCTATTTATTTGAATTTTAAATACAGCATTTAATGGTGATAGCTATTAATATAAAATATTTTTAATATAAAATCGCTACTACATTTAAAAGATATTGTTTATGTTGACCCTATATTAGGAAGTTTAATCTTCATAATAACAATATGTAACTTACGAATATACTTAATAGTATTTATATGAAACTATTTGTAACTAATTAAAATCTTATATAAATAAAAAAATCTTTTGTCACAGTACGTGGAATAATCCGTGAAAAGCGGGAGGGACTATGCCTGTCCCGATCGGGACATTTAATTTTTAAGCAAAAAATCGGGACTTTCCATCAAAATCGGGATATCTGGCAACGCTAGGTAGCCTATAAAAAAGTCACAAACTTAATTTTGCGGGCGTATGCACTCGCTTTGTGTGAAATTTACACGGAGCTAAATTTTGGTAGATACCATAAATACAAATAAAATATCAAAATTCACCATCAATCTCTTGTCTGATAAAAACGTTATTCCGGGACGAAGGTGAACATTTTTGTATTTTTTGTTACTTTTCTCATAAACGGTCGGAAAGTTAAATACAAAAAAAAAAATACTAAATTTTGAGAATGTGTCAAAAATTGTACATTTTAAAATGGTCTATAAACTATAGTCTATAGGTACACTTTTTTCCTAAGAATAATCATTTCGATAAAGTGATTCTCAGATATGCTAGGGTTAAGATGTCGAAGTAATAATACTAATGCAGCGAACTTAAATTGATAAAATTGTCTGCCTAAAAGCTGTAACTAAAAAAGACTACCAAAATTCTGTTCTTTACAAATTTTCGTTAACTGATATGCCCATTTGACGAAACTGTACTTAATAAAATATATTTATTAAGCAAAACACAAGCATATCATCATGAGGAAATAAAATCAGCTTTACGCTGAGTTCTCCACTTTCTACCGAATTCTGGAGGCATTGCGTGTAGAGTGGCAGAACTCAACGCCGCGCTTTGCCTCGACACCAGAAGGAAGAAATGGAAATATAAATTTAAGTAAATATTTCATCTCCTCGAATGGGGATCGAACCCACAACCAATCAGTTTTACAGTCACACATTGTGTCCCTGCGCCACGACTGACCTATGTTTAAATCTAGCTTCTCTAACAATATCCGAATTAAAAGATATTTACCGAAATAATTTACGTACATTCAACATTAGTATGTTTACTAAGACAATAACAATATCTATACAAAATTTGTCAATTACGCAAAGCGCTAAATCCACAGTGCCGTCGTATCCATAACCGATTCGTTATGCTGTCAGCTTAGATTGAACTACATTCAATTATATTTAACTGTGATTGATCTCCGTATTGACAGTTACTGATCATTTCCAGTAACAATACGTTGGAGAAACTTTAGGGCTTGGTGAGATAGGATACTTTTTAATACTATTGATATAAAATACTGAGAAAATCCATTAGTTTCAATTATCTACTGTCAGTTAGCGTTCCAAGTTGATATATGTTGAGGATTTACAAAAGGAAATAATGTGGAATTCCAACGCTGCTTTTATCAGTTTAAGTATATTAAATTTTTCATCCTATAATACAAATTATATTTAAAATAATCTTAATAATCCTCTAAATAACAATTTATGCTTAATAAATAAAAATAAAATAAAATAAAAAAATATAAAGCCTTTTATTTCTTGCTAAAGTACAGTTTGAAAATTGAAATAAAAATTTGGAGAGTAAACAAAATATAACATGCACATGTTACTTAAACATTATATATAGGGGAGAGGGGGGCACATTCGAACGATTTTTAAACTTTGTGTCATATCTAAAAATTCTACAGTTTTTAACTTCTTTACTATTTCACAATGCTTAGTCCAACTATTGTGTCACACAATCGTAGCATCATATGTAGAAAAATATATAAGTTAAAGGTGCAATATCAACTTTAGTAGCAGTAGTCAAATGTTCAAAGCTGCCCCCCTTCCGGGGTAGCTTTGAACATATATGGGGCAGTTTTGAACTATCATCGAATTCAATGAAATTAAAAGGCTTATCAAACTTTTAAGTAACTTTATTAATAAACTTAACATTAGAAACGATGGAGATCAAATATCAGTACCATGTTAACTTAAAAAAATAATATACCTAGTTTAATATTGCGATTNTTGCAGTTGGCTTGTGTTTTCTGATAACAGGACTATATCGTCAGCAAACCTAAGGTGGCTCAGATAATAACCATTAATGTTTATGCCGACTTTCTCCCAGTTCAGTTTGCGGATGATTGACTCTAGTACCGCTATGAAGATTGTTGGTGAGATCGGATCCCCTTGCCTTACGCCTCTATTTATTTGTATGACTGGGCCGTTGCTCTCCAACTTTACTCTGCCAGTACTGTTGTCGTAGATGTTTTTTATGACTTCTATGTAATCCAATGCCACTTCTTGGGAGAGTAGAGCTTCCCAAATGGATGAATGGAGTAGAGTATCGAAGGCTTTTTGATAGTCAATAAAGACAATATAGAGTGGTCTGTTGAACTCTTGGAATTTTTCTATTATCATTTCTAGCGAGTGTATATGGTCAACGGTAGAAAAACCTCGTCTGAAACCTACTTGTTCCTTGGGTTGGAACTTTTCGGTGGTTTCTTTTATTTTTTTCTCTATTATAGAGGAAAAAATTTTGTATAAAGAGGGTAGTAAGCTTATCGGTCAAATAATCTCCGACTCAGACCATTGTCGTGGAGAGTTTTTCCAGTTCAGTATCATGTTGAACAGTCGGGTTAGTGGTTTAACTAAATACATTGATCCTATTTTTATTGCTTCGTTAGTGATCTTATCGGGTCCTGGGCTTTTATCAGTTTTTAGAAGTTTAATTGCTTTGGCTACTTCGTTTTCATCAATCGTTGGTTTCCTCCTTTCTATTTTACTATAATACATGGTAATTTGTATGCTTGGTGACTTGGCGAACTATAGAGTATTTTCGATCTATGATTTGTGTGTTCTCAGTTGCTTGTAGGCTTTTTTGGCGCTCCCAGTTTCGTGAAGGCATTTTACAATGGTTAGTGTGCGGTGATCTTTGTAATCTTAGTTCATTTGTTTACTTATAAGCTTGTAGAGTGCTTTTAATTCATTTTTAATAGCCTTTGGTCTTGGTTTTATCTTATGTATTTCTTGTCTTCTACTGATCAGTGCTTTTGTTCGTGTTGTTATAACTTGGTTTTTCATTTTATTTTCGTTTAGTGTTAGCTCTTGTACTTTTTTCAGGCTGGTGTCTATTGCATTTGTTATTTTATCGTAGTATTTTTGAACAGAGTCTCTGTTGTTGCAGTGATCAAGTAGTGTTGCTGAGCAGCTGTTTAAAGATTACATGTATATTTGCACTTTTTCTTCATTCTTTAAAAGGGATCTAAAGCATTGGCCAAATTTACTGCGATTTTTTGTCCTCGGAAGTATATTGAAAGCGGCCCTAACAGGTCTGTGGTCTGAAGGGTAATTGATATTTAATACCTGAATATGTTAACGTATCTAGCTAGATTGGTTAAAATATTTTTTGTCCTATTTTTTGTCATTCATTCCTTGTATTACCATTAGGTGATTTCCAAGTCCATCTCTGTTTATTATTTTTTTTGAAAAAAGTGTTCATAATGGCTAAATTATTCTCGTACGCGAAATCAATAATATTATTGATATTGATTTAAGTTATGCTTATGTTATATAAAATAATGTGAGAACTAGAAATAACTTCTTAAGATATGAAGAAAATAATAATTTCCGCATGAAAAAACAATTGAAAATTAATTGATACCATCTACACGTTCAAGCTGAAATTAAAGATTTTATCAATAAGTTTCCATTTGGTTTTTTATTAGTTGAATATATTATTATTACAGATTTACTCATAAAATTAAGCTTAATATTTTTATTTATTAAAGTACCCAAAATAATATTATTAATAATATTAATGATTCTTGTTGCAAAATAAACGGATTAAATGTCAGGACCTATTCTTTAACTAATTAAATCTTTCCAAGGAAACCTAAATTAAAAAGTTTCCCGATTGTTAATCCTTCTGTTTTGCTAACAAATTATAATGTTCTTATGATCAGCTATAAAGTTATTTCAATTATGTAATCGTTCAAAATAATTGACAATACTATAAAGTATTGGGCTGGTTTTTTTAACATATTCGATTTTGTAATATTATTACAATTATTTTGATCTATCTGTTAAGGGCTAGCTATCGTTTTTTTTTTCATGATTTTCTCGGTTTTACTATGTTACAAAGAACGAATTTCTCTAAAGAGCATCTTATTTTCTTAATCAATCTTTAGCTTTCAATATTAAATTCTAATATTCATTTGTATCGTTTAAAAATTTGAAACGTATCAAAAATTAGTGTTACATTTCTAAATCAGTAAATTCACTGTCCTATTTTAATTTAACCAGTTGTAAACCACTCAGTATGTGTTCATTGAAACGTACAAGCGAAACGTTAAAACTGGACGCAACGAGCTTTCGCGGGCGATGCAGGAGCTACTTTGTAAAGTGGAGCCATTCTGTGTAACGCGATTTAGTCAGGCGTGTTCAAATGGATTTTTCAATTCTATGAGAGAAACAATTAAAATGTGATTTTATATATTAAAGTCATTTGTGGCGTAGGGTTACAAATTGTGAATATAAACGCGACTGGTCATGGATTCGATTCTCACTCGAGGAAATGAAATATTTGATATTGTTACTCGACACGTAATGCCTCCAGGATTAGAAGTGTCTTAACGTTAGGTTCCCAGGTTTCCCCTGCTACTTTGCTATGTGCGGGGTGTAGCGTGAAATTGAAATAAAAAAAATGTAAATTATGTCACAAAAATAAATATTGTTTTATTAATATTATAATTATAATATTAACAAAAGCTATATAATATTAGTGTATTGTAAATTACAAGCCTCATTTGTGGTATAGGAATATTGAAATTGAAAATTTGCCGCCGATTTTGCAATAATCCAAATAGTTTGACCAGCTTTGAGATTATTCAAAATAGTAAAGATTCACAAACTTTTTTAAATATTTCAGAATATTTACTACAAATATATACAAAAGAAAGTTGGATTTATATAATTGACATATCAATATAGTGCTAATTAAACATTAGCACTACGATAGCGTGCACTGAAATATATTGGAGACACTCTCTGTTACAATTTTCTGTACATACATGTAAATATTTTGAAAAATTCATTATTTATACGCACTTTTTTTTCAATTTCACGCTAAATCCCGCATATAGTAGTTCCCCACTTCCACCGAATTCTGGAGGTATTGCGTGTTCAGTGGCGCAACTTTACACTGCGTTTTTCAACACTATAGCAAAGAAAATAAAAATATTAAATACTCCATCACCTCGAGTGAGAATGGAATCTAGAACCTCACGTTTACACTCATACGCTTGTGCTCAAACACTGGACTCAAACCTATACGCACCTATTTGCATTAATTTGATATTTGAAAAGAAAATATAAAATTAATTAGATTACCTACATTATGGAGTGTATAAAAGGAGAGATCATGAAAAAAAAACAATGACTATACTTTGTAGACATTATTATTTTAATATTTAGTTAAATTGAATTTATCTATTAAAATAATATTGTCTAATAAATAAATAAAAATGTTTAATACATTTGACTTTTCTGTGCTTCAAGGACCTGGATATTTGATATCAATTTTAACGTGATACCTCCACGTGATCTCCAGATAAATGGTCTTGATCTTGATGAGAAGATCATCAACGAGAGGTGATAAGGTTTCCATTTTCACCTATTGAGGTACGGAATCCAATAAATCTGAAAAGTGAAAATTTACAAGTATTTCATAAAAAAAACATTACAAATTTTAAATTTATAGCTCATTTCATACAACATGGGTGCAAAGTGCCAAAAAACTTGAGTGTGCCAACTTTTATAAGTTGTACTTCCCGTGGATCTACAATCCTCAAATTGGTACGGAAACCTCGATAAGCGAGCCCGACTTTCACTTAATCGGTTTTTTTTATAAAAAAAACACTTTGAAAATCCGTAATCACCCAAATCAAAACATACTATTATTTATGTAACACAGTACAAAATCGCAAATTCTCTACAAATCCTCCTGAATCTCATATAGGCGTGTCGTGTCACAAACGTCATACAAAATCCCCAGCTGACAGAGTGTAATTACAGTATTCACATACTGAAAAACACATTCAACATTTCCAATGTAGCGGCGCTCACGTATAGTTAGTTATATGAGGCATATATTAACAAGTAAATATTAACAATGTTTTTGCTCCCATCTGTTGAAACGACTAAACCTAAACAAATGTTTGAAGAGTACACGTGATGTGTTTGTTTATGGTAATGCTTGTAGTGGATCATAGGCCTCGGGTAGAATTTATAAAGCGCCATTTCAAAAATAATATGTTATTCTATTTTCTGATGTTGTTGGACGTCATAATAGAAAATTGTATTAATTTGCTTTTAAAAGGGGTTTTTTAGATCAGTACAGATAACAGTAGAAAAATGGTTTGTTATAAAATAAATACATTATCACTAAATATAGGTTTAACGATTAATACCAATATACGATTAATCTGTATAAGGACCAAAAAATTGGCATCTATTTAAATTAGGATTGTATTTACGGGATCTTACAAATGCACCACAACGCGATGATTATTTATTTTTTTAGTATATTTAAAGTGGGTAACAAAGTGTCTTAACTCTAGGTTCCCTCTGCCTACCCTGCTGTGTGCGGCATACAGCGTGAAGCTGATTTATTTATTTTATTTCTAATATCTTTATAATATCTCATCTTTATGACTTTGCGGTTTTAAGCAATGAGCTATTATTGCAAAAATTTTAAACAGTCACAGATAAAAAAAAATAATATAAACAAAACGTTAAGAGTAAATAATGTGAAGACACCAGCGTGTCTAGCCGAATTAAAAAGCTGGTAAAGCGCAATGTGTATTTTACACGAACCATTTCAAGCTACTTTTGAGGCCTTCAGAACTCGTAAACCAATTAGTCTATGTAGGGGA
>JAAIXJ010000439.1:160880-177739 GCA_013403705.1 Heliconius hermathena
GAAAAGGACAAGGCAAACGAGCGTTCGGGTCATGATGTTAAGTGACTACCGCCTCTCCGTGCAACACCAGAGGAGCTACAGGTGCGTTGCCGGCCGACAAGGTGGAGATAGACGCGCTTTTTGAACATACCCATGTAATATCGACCTGGAAACACTGCCGCGGGTAGGCCATTCCACAGTTCCGTGGCGCGTGGAAGGAAGTTCCTACGAAACCGCACAGTAGTGGAGTGCCACGTATCCAGGTGGATAAAAAAGAATAAATAATAATTAATACGGACGTTGTAAGCATAACTGCGTTAAGATTATAATAATATTTCTGATATTCTTACAATAGATATGTCATTATTGAGGCTATTTTCGTTGCATTGTTGTCTGATAATATGTTACCGTAATTGGATAACTTTACGATAAGCCTTTTAACAACCCCGAAGACTAATACTTATTACGACCAGCTAAGCCATATTCGGTCAGAGCGCTTGGACGGTTTCCAAAGAGGCGCGGATTCAAATCCTCGTCGCTATGTCCAAATTTTTATACGTTTTCTTAATAAGTATTTGTCTTTCTTAAGTGTGAACACTTTAAAAATGATTTTTTTTTTAATTTATTAATATTTATATTTTTGTCCGGCCGGTCGTGGCGCAGCGGCACGAGGTGTGACTGCAAAACCGACTGGTTGTGGGTTCGATCCCCACTCGAGGAGATGAAATATTTACTTAAATTTATATTTCCATTTCTTCGCTCTGGTGTCGAGGTTAAGCGCGGCGTTGAGTTCTGCCACTCAACACGCAATGCCTCCAGAATTCGGCAGAAAGTGGGGAACGGAGTGTCTTAACACTAGGTTCCCTCTGCCTACCCTGCTGTGTGCGGGATACAGCGTGAAGCTAATTTAATTTAATTTAATTTTTTTTTATATTTTTGACAATTATTTTATCTTACATTATTGTATGATATTTGGAACCATTACCTTTTGGGGGTCAGTACCTCAAAAGGAAAAAACCCTTATAGGATCACTTCGTTGTCCATCTGTTCGCCTGTCAAGATCATTTATCTCGAGATCGCGTGAATATATCGATTTGAAATTAATATCAAGCATTCAGGTCAACGGTCCCTTAGAGTATAGATCAAGTTTCTAAGTAAACGTAGTATCAAAAGATACGAGCATGTATGCATCGGTTTTGTTGCATTCTGTATGAAATTCACCGTGTAATAAAAACCAGTACTTATATTAGTTATTCATGTAAATGAGAACTTACTATGCAAATGAAGAAAAAAATCAGAAATGTAAAAATTTATAGGTCAGTCGTAGCGCAGGAGTACATAGTGTGACTGTGAAAATCGATTGGTTGTGGGTTCGATCTCCACTCGATAAAATGAAATATTTATTTACATTTATATTTTCATTTCTTCGCTCCGGAGTCGAGACAAAAGCGCGGTGTTGAGTTCCGCCATTCAACACGCAATGCCTCCAGAACTCGGCAGAAAGTGGGTACGGAGTGTCTTAACACTAGGGCTACCCTGCTGTGTGCGGGGTACAGCGTGGACTGAAAAAAATATGGGTATTTCATAGTAGAAAATCTTCATCTTCAATTCGCGAAGCCGCGGGCGGTTCGCTAGTATATAGTTAAACATAATAAACAACTATCTCTTATATAATTCGTATAATTCTAATGTTATCTCAATAATACAATTAATCAAGTATTTATTACACTATATAATTGAGATTCGTGTTACAATAGAACTGCATAGAAATAGATTAGGTACGTGATTCAACCTAGTTCGAACATATCAATTGCTTACCTATATACATATGTAAGAAATAAAGTGATGTACTAAAGCGAATTTGTACATATAGGTAAAAATTTTATATTTACATGTTTCGAAATATAATATATTTTTCCGTTTATCTATGTGTATAGGCCAGTCGTGGCACAAGGGCACAAATTGTGACTGTAAATGCGACTGGTTGTGGGTTCGATCTCCACTTGAGGAAATGAAACATTTATTTATATTTATATTTGCATTTCTTCGCTCTGGTGTCGAGGCAAAGCTGGCGTTCTGGTGTTGAGTTCCGCCACTCAACACGCAATGCTTCCAAAATTAGGCGGTAAGTGGAAAATGGAATGTTACAGCCTACCCTGCTGTGTGCGGGATACAGCGTGAATGAGTTACATCTACGTTTATGTCATTGAGGCAAGTCATGGTGCAGAGACAAAAGCGCGCGATTGACTGACTGACAGACACGGGATACTCGAGGACAGTGAAATATTTAATATTTTCATTTCTTAGTTCTATTAACTAGGTTCCCAGGTTCTCCCTGCCCACCCTGTTTCACGCAGAATACAGTGTGAAGCTTAAGAAATAAATTATACTAATATTATAAAGCTGAAAATGTTGTTTTGTTTCAAGAACAACTGGTTCGAATTAAAAAATATATTTTTCTTACAAAATTCATACTTATTTCCAATATTTTATAGTTTATTATAAATTATGTAAAAGTATACAATTTTATATAATAGATAAAACGATTTTAATTTAAATGGACAGAGAGTAAATTATTATTAAGGATAGTTTTGGGCCTATAACATACATACATAAATATTAATTAATTCTAATACATATACACATTTGGTTCCACACATTTGCCTACCGCAAAACCGAAAGCATAAAAAATCAGAAAAAGGTTAACAAACTGAAAAACTCAGTGAAAATGACTTCCCATTGTGTGTCACGTCTTCATATAAAATGTCACGTGGCATAACTTGTCACTTCAAGTTAAATGATACAGAAGCTGTCGTTTTTTGAAATTGTCACGTAATTGTTCTTGCGGAAAATAGAGATTGAAAAGATGTGCTGCTACTGACACATTCACGAGCTTTAGTTCAATGCTGGTATTTATTAATTTTCTTAGTAAATTATAATGATATTTTGCTTTGTTATATTTCTTGCGCTTAGCGCTGAATGGGGTCGTTGTGGTGATATTATATATTATTATTTATCAGAAATATTTTTATATATAAATAAAAATAAATAAATAAGTTTCACGGCCACAACAGCAGGATAGGTAGAGGGATGTGTTTAGTGTTAAAACACTCCGCTCCATACTTTGCGTCGAATTTAAAAGGCATTGAGTGCTAACTGGAGGAATTCAACGCAGCGCTTTGCCTCGACAATGCGGCGAAAAGTGAGGAGCGGGGTGTCTTAACATTAGTCTCCTTCTGCCGAAGCTAATTAAATTTAAATTTTTAAGTAGAGGCCAGCCTTGGTGCAGGGACACGAGCGGGCGAGCAGGTTGTGGGTTCGATTCTCACTCGAGGATATTAAATATTAATTTTATTTTCATTTCTTCGCTCTGGTAACAAGGCAAATCGAGGCGTTGGGTTCCGCAACTCAACACTCAACGCCACCAGATTCTGTTTAATTTTTTCTTCTGAAAAGTGAGTAATGGACTTGATGATTGTTAAAATTGTTATGGAAGTTATGGAAACGTAACCTACATATTAAAAGTATTTATAAGTACACTACATATATAATAACACGAATATTTTCGTGATTTCCGCGGTCGAAGCCGCGATCGGGACCCTAGTATATTGTATAGTTAAACTGGTATATGATATATACCTAACATACTCGTATATATAGCGTAGTGATGGGTTGCGATAACGTCATATACGAATAGACTTGTATATATAATACTTGTAAATTGCGAATACATTTCCTTAATAGCAACTCTGGTGGCTCGACATGCGTCCACACTTACTGAAATGACCACCTCAAATTTTAAAAACATATTGTTGGTAATATTGTCTAATCATTATAAATTAACGTTGAAATATTAGTAGCTTCCAGTGTAAGTTGCTTGTTAGATTCATAGCTTCATGCTTTTTACCGCACAGTACGGTAGGCAGAGAGAACCTCGCGTAAAAACTCTCCGTTCCCTATTTTTCGCTCAAGTTTTGATACAGTGGAAATTTTAGAAGGCTAAATTCATCGACGTATTTTGTCTACTAAAGCGGAAAAATAATATTTCAATTAAATCAGCTTCACGCTGTATCCCGCACTCAGCAGGGTAGGCAGAGAGCACTAATTAATAATACACCCCGTTCCTCACTTCCCGTCAAATTCTGAAGGCATTGCGTGTTGAGTGGCGGGACTCAACGCGACTCTTTACCTCGACACCAGAGCGAAGAAATGAAAATATACATTTTTATTAGTATCAGAAATGGCTTCGAATGGGGATCGAACCCACAATCAGTCGCATTTACAGTTACACATTGTGCCCCCGCGCCAAAACTGGCCTCATTTTACACTATATATTGTAAAATTTATACAGCATTTTTATCTCTCTTTAATTATGCCTTGTCTTTTAAAACAATCGGTACCAAAAGAATTGTATGTCTCTATGATAGCTTTGATAAACAGATATATATTGCAAACGAAAACATAGCAAAACTAGTTATTTAACAATGTCACCAAGTATAAATACAAAAAAACATAGTAACTTGTATGAATATTATTTACAATATACAGGATGGAAATGCCCATTTTAAATTAAACCACACTTTTAATTACTCTGTAAAAGTCTAGTACAATACTTATTTAGAAAACGTATAAAAATTTGAACGTAGCGGGACTTGCCCGCGCCTCCTGGAAACCGACCAGGGACCAGGAGGCGCGGGTTCGAGTCCCGCTACGTTCAAATTTTTATACGTTTTCTAAATAAGTATTTTTATTTCCTAAGTGTGGATTAGCACTTTAAAAATGTTTTAAGCCTAGTATTATACAATTTTTATTTTTTCCCAAAAATGAAAAAGTGTTTTTTTCAAACAATATAAATAATAAGATTATTGTTGTAATATAAAACGCCATTTGTCCGCAACGGCAAACCGCCGGATACGCCTCATTCCGAAATCGAGTCGTAGGTATTGGCGGCAAAGTTCAAAGTTGATCAAAATTTTGTAGTATTTTTGTAATAGTATGTATTTACGTTATTGGTATCTATGCGTGACTGCGTCACACGAAATACGGGTATCTGTTGAGAGTAAACTGTTGAGGTATCTTGATTAATTTCTTTAAGTATGGGCTTAAAATATTGTCTAAATATTGTCCCTATAAGTTGTCCCCGTAAAAGGAGCGCTGACACTTCCATCCTGTATAAAAGAGCGCGTGTCTGAAACCCAAAGGTATCTACGATAAGTTTATATTATTATATAAAATTATCATAGATACGCATTGTGTTCCAGACGTAGCATTAGGGATTAGGTGATGTTACTACCGACTTTACGATATTAATAAGGATTTATTCCTTTCATTTCTCTTTTTTTTTGAAAGCTTAATAAATATTCATTTCTTAGACGACTTATTTTGACGGTTAATATAAAAAACAAGGTTTTTATTATAATATTAAAATGTAAAGAACGTTACAAATTACTTTTTGCCTTGGGGCTCGACTGAACGGTTACCGCCATATTGAATCATACGTTATGTTGCCAAGTACAGTATAAGAGCTTACCATTACAATCTACAATTCCAATTTTAAAAGCAATTTTGTTACTTGTATTACTACTTATGCGAAATAATATATGTATAAAAATATTATATAACAAGTGGGCGCGCGCAGCTTCGCCCGCTTATTTGCACCCTCAGCGGTGAATTCTAAAAAAAACCACAAAACACGTGTTCAATAAAATATTTTAACAGTTTGAATTTAAATTTTTATAAAAATCGGTGGCGACTTAAAGATTTTTCCATATCAACTTTCAACCCCTTATTTGAACCCTTAGGGGTTGAATTCTAAAAAACCATGAAACACGTGTTCAATGAAATATTTTTAAGAGTCTGAATTTCCAATTTTATAAAAATCGGTGCCAATTTAAAAAAATTTCAATACAAACTTTCAACCCCTATTTCATCCCATTAGGGTTAAAATTTTTCAAAATCCCTTCTTAGTGGATGTCCAGATTACGAAAGTAAACATCTGTCCAAATTATACGTTTCTAAGCACAGCGGTTACAGCTCTGCGTGCGTCTTACCTCAGTCAGTCAGGTACATGCCCTTTTATAAATATAGATAATAATAATATATTATAATAATAGTGGTACAACTTTTGCAGGAAGGCAGACCCTGGTAAAAGCCGGGATTAATGCCAAAAAGAAGAAGAATAGTATACTTTTGAAGCTCCTGCGGCTTCGGTCTCTTGGCCAAATACAAATAAAAAAGAGCATAATAACACATACCTATTCTAAGAGACGCAGGTAAATCTAAACAGAGCAGCAACATCACAGATTACATCGTAAAGCTGAGTGCGGAGTGTCTTAGCACTAGGTTATCTCGGCCTACACTGTCATATGTGGGACAAAGCGTGATTAGCGTGACAAAAATGATAATTTTTACTTACTTTATTGTATCGTTTCACTACTCTTCAAAAGTAATTATTTTCTCTTCGGCAGCGATAGTTTAATTTCTTTCACCCGTCGAAACAAAAATTATAAGTAAATTGTTGTTTTGCTTTATAGAAAATGTACTATTTTTGTGTATAGTAATTTAGTGGAGTAGACTATATTCACTATCTAGAGGACATCGCTCGTTTAGTGTAACAATGACGTATTTGCAGTTTTTGAGATATTGCATAATAAGTAATTAAAGTTAAATATGGTGGCCTATCATGGCGTAGAGATAATTTAAAAAAATCTTCAATTTCGACGGATACAGAGTGTCCTGACACTAGATGCCAATCCTATTAAAAGGAATATAGGAGCTTAAAAAATGAATTTAACAATATATTTTAAAGATAATTTTAAGTATACACCCAAACCAAGATATCGTGTAGGTGGATAAATATTCATACCGAATTAGGGTAAGTGGTTCGACAAACAAAGTAACATTTTAACGATAAAAATTTTATCCCCAGATCTTTCTTTCATTTGAGGAGGACATTATAATATTTTATTCGTTTTTTTTTTAAAAAAAAATATTGGGGATATTTATTATTACAATATGTATTTTACCAGGAGGAAAGTACAGGCGCAGTGACACAGTGTCTGACTGTAAGCATGAAGGGGTAGCGTAGGTTCGATTTCCACTTTTGGGAATAAGTTATTTTCGTTTCCCCGTTCTGGTAACAAGACAAACAGTGACTTTGAGTTGCAGTAGTGCCTTGACATTAGTTTCTCTCGGCTTACTAAATAGTATGAAATTGCTGTTTTTAGTGAAATATACATTACTCTGACAAACAATATGTAAATGTTTGAATTTTAACTTATTTTTATTAATTTGGAAAAAATACATTTTCCTTATACTGATTTATTATTACTAAACGCTCAAGAAATAATATTTCTACAATACTTTCTTTATATTTGGTTAAAATATAGAATTCTATGAGAACTCTTGAAATGTTCAAATCCGTTAAAATATTCAAACTATAAACGAGAACGATTTAAAAGTTATGCTGAGTTTTCCACGAGAAGAATTCTATTGAATATGGGAAATGCTTACGAATAGAATGTTTCTAATTTGATAAAAGAATAAGCGAATACTACTTTTAACATTCATATAGAACTTCAGTAGTAGAGTCGCGTTGATTTATGCGACGTTGATGGATGAATGTAATCCATCATTCGTTTTGGATTTGCCAAACATCATTCAGCTTACATGTGTGAGAATGTATGAATGGTATTTATTTTTCGTATTATGTTTTGTATGAAAAAGTCATAATATTGTAAATTTAATTGAAATATAATATCTGATGGTTTAGTGTTGAAAAAAAAATCGCTTCGTGGATTGTTTGTTTTGACTCTATATCGTAAGAAATAGTATTCAGCACAAACAGTTTGATAACGTGAACATTTAAACAATAAACAGAGCTGTAATGATACGGTTATTCGTAGAATATACTAAGGTATTATACAGGATAACCTCAGTGTATACATCGAGTATATCTGTATGAATACTAAAACTAAAAAAACTAAACTAAACTAAACTAAGTTCACGCTGTATCCCTAGCGGAATAGACAGAGAGAACGCAGCGCCTCTGTCTCTGCATACCTCTTTCGCCTCGTCCACTGTCATCAACCTCTTCATACATGCCCTCCGGGGGCTCTTCATGCTTTTTACGTGAACTTCCTCCAGTATCTTTGATACTATATTTTCGAAGGTTAACCGAGGGGGGCTCACTTTTCCGTCATAAATCTTTTTTGCCATTCTTTCATCACTCATTCGTTCGACGTGCCCAAACCAACTGATAACGTTCTTCTTCATTCCCACCGTGACATACTCGCTAGTACCTGCCATTCTGTGTATCTCTTCATTGCGGATCCGCGCGTTATCCTTTAATCTCTTTCTCTGACTTTTCACGCTACTTCTTTATCAGTACCGTTTGGTAGTTTTGCAGCTTATACTCAACAAATTCCTTTTAATTGTAAATTTCTAATATAAGCTTTCCAGCCTCATTTATTCTCTTGTCACCATACTGACCTAGCACTCCCTTGTAACTGCTTAACGCAGTTCCGATCCGTTCAAATTACCACATATTATTATTTTTTCGTTCTCTCTACACTACCCAGAACGTTTCTGAGACTCTCCCAAAACTCCTCTAGTTCGCCTGATGGAGCAGATGATACTGACGCATACGCCGCATACGCGAACACAAAGCAGTCTCGGGTTGATTGCCTTGTATTCTACCGCTGCACTAACCAACGATCTTGCTCTCTGGTACGCCGGTCCCGACTGCTTGGTAAATCAGTCGTGACATTGCCCTTGCGCTTGGTCTCAGTCACACAAATAACATCCAAATCTCTCTCATCCATCACATCTAATAATTTATTCATCTCTTTTCCATCCCTCCTCTTACATACCCCGCCGTTCCGGACATGGCGTGTTGGGTGGCGGTCCTCAACGCCGAACTCGTCGCCACTTAACACACCATCGGCAACGCAGGGGTCGCTGCGAGCAAACCTTCCATCATGGATCCCCTATTTTCTCTAGATATTATTGCATAATTAGTGTCTAAAATTAAACTTCGTATTTCGTATTATCAGCAGTTTCGTTCACCTTTTGGGCCCTTTATCTCATCACTCAATTTCTGATAACTTTGCTCTGTTTCAAGCGAATCCAGTCTACCCTATACCATATTTACTCGTATATGGTGTATACTTACTTCGTATTTGAATCGTCTATCTCGCGACCTACGGAGGTGCAACGTGGACACTTATCGTAGGGCTGGTCCACAAATTCAAGATTGTTCAGCAGGCGATAGAACGCAGGAAGCCCAATACCCAGATAGTTAGCGCTCGATGAGGGAGACCTACAGCCAGCAATGGACGGCGATAGGCTGAGAGAAATCTTACGCAATCTAATATTCACATTTAAGTAAAATGTAGATTACCCATTTAAATATTTACAACTAAAGTGAAAACAGTACTCAATGTCTTGTTTTCACTAAATTCAAGTTAAACAGAATTAAAGTTATACGTTGAAGCCAGTTCAAACAGCGCATATAATTTTAGTTCGCAATTACGCCCACGCACCCTTGTGCCACTTATAGTCTTTTGCGCCGCAGTACAACAATGCGACCGCACGATCTATGTAGAGCATCCAGCTCGGAATGTTGAATGTTGAATTAATTTCTCATATTTGTGAATTTAAAGAGATATTTTTAACATTTTAACATTTTTAAAGTGTTATTCCACACTTAGGACAGAAAAATATCTATTTAGAAAACGTATAGAAATTTTAACGTAGCGGGACTCGAATTCGGGTTTTCTAAATAATTAATTTAAAGAGATTTTTGAGGCGAGTCGTGATGCAGGGGCACAAAGTGTGTGTAAATATGATTGGTTGTGGATTCGATCCCCACACGAGAAAATGAAATGTATATTATTATTCATTCTGGTATCTAGGCAAAGCGCGGCGTTAAGTTCCGCCACTCAACACGCAATACCTCGAAAATTCGGGGAAAAGGGAGGAACAAACCTGCTGTTTGCGGGATATAATGTGATTTTTTTTTATTAATACATTAAGTTTCTTTTTTCATTTTATTCAAAAAACACGTAGAAGAAGACACATCACGAGCCAAGACATTATTTATTAAATAATATTTTCAAAGGTGTTTGGGATATCAGTTACAATTTGGTGCCGTGACCAGGATGGTCAAATGGCTTTGTAATAAAATACATATATATGCAAATAGGCATATACGCCTACAACGTGGATGGCATTACCGCCAAGATGGAGGACATGACCGCTTCATTTCTATCTTTTAATTCTAAACTTCTCCTTCTGTCTACTTTTTTACATGCGGGATATAACGTGAAGCAAAATAAAATCAAAACTATAAAAGCCAATAATACCGGCACAATGATAGGAAACCATCAATTACTAACATATACTGTTCGTAGCTTGAAAACTAACACTATCGNCACATACTCTTATAATATATTTATACTATTTAGTATATAATACATAAAACTCTTATAATATTGAGTGACTGACTAACAATCACAGACTGAACTGTGCAGCGTAGAATGCTTACACTTGGCGTGAGGAGGAGGAGTCTTGGGGAGTTAATAAACAAAAAATATATATAAAATATAATGATAATATTCGTTGTTTAAAAACTTTATGGTTTATGGACTAAATTATTTTGGCAATGGCTTAATATGTTTAGAAAATTAAAGGGACGACATGTTACAGCAAACTAGCAACTCAGCAATTTCTCTAGTGTAGGTACATTAACTAGTTTAAGAGTATTGTTGAACGTTTGCTACGACCATCGTGGCGCAATTAAATAACGGTCAGTATACACATGATGGTTGTGGGTTCGATTTTACTCGAAGAAAAGCTTATATTTTGAGGTCAATCTTGGCGCCGATGTACAAGAGTGCGACTATAAAGGCGATAGGTTCAATTCCCATTCGATGATATAAAATATCTTTATTTCCTCGCTCAGGTAAGAGTGGCGTTCGGCGGAAAGTGGGAAACAGAGTGTCTCAAAACCTTTCCTCCATCCAATAGTCAACAAAATAGTATATAAACCTTTGGTTCTTTGCTTATCCCCCTAAACTTGACGTGGAACATTACGAAAATTATACAAAATTTACTTTATTGAAAATTCTAAAGTAATATAATAAACGTCGCGTCTTTACGCCGTGGCCTTATATCATCTTTGAATTTAGATTTTAATTAGGAACAGTTTCATTTTCTAGATTATCCTAAGAATTAATGTCGCCTGTTTCGATTTCAATTCGAATGATTAGACAACGACTCGAGGTCACCTTAGTCAGTTAGTTTTTTGTTTATATATTACACTTATTTCTAAATCTCACTAAGAGTACTTGGTTTACATATGTGTATAGAAAATAGCTTCACGCTGATGGTATATACCACATATAGCAGGTTATTAAATTTTTGAGAATTTGCGTGCTAGTTAGCAGAAAACAACACCGCCCTTCGTCTCGTTACCAAAGCGAGGAATCGAACCCATAACCATCGCGTTTACAGACAGTCATTGTGCCTCTGCGCGACGGACACTATATTATACGAGTATATAGGTATACTTATATCTGGTGGCGTCACAATAAAACTAAAATAAATATGTCAGGAAGAGACTAGCTAGCTCAAGTAAAATAACCACAAATAGCGTGTCCATTGTGGCACAGGGGCACAAGAGTATGACTGTATATGCAACGGTTGTGAGTTCGATTTCCACGCATAGGGTATTGAAATATTTAATATTATCATTTCCTCGCTCTAATAAGGAAGCAAAAGCGCAGCAATGAGTTCCGCCAATAAACACGCAATGCTTCAAAAATTCAGCGGAAAGTAGGAAACGGAAGTTTCTTAATGGGGACCGGAGTATCTTGACGCTAGGTTCCCAGGTTCCCTCTGCTACGCATATTTCTATGTGCGTAATGCAGTGTGGAGCTAAAAAAAGTAGTAAAATTTCCGTACAAATGATTTTTTTTTATATATATGTAATACTAACGACCGACATGCGGCTTCACCTGCTTGAACTATAAATTGAATTGCATAACTAATCATATGTTTGCAGCACACTTCTAGCTTAGTTAAGAAATTTTAATATCCTTTGTGGATAAGGTGGGAGACTAGATTTCACATCAGACATTCAAACCTCCAATATAAGCTTTACTTTTAAAACGAGTTCCATCAAAACCCTTGCAGGCAGGCAACGCACCTGTAACTCCTTTGGTGTTACACGGGGTCGTGGGCCGTGATCACTTACCATCAGGTACGCCCGCACGCTCGTTTGCCTTGTCTTTTCCATAAAAAAAAAGTTATTTCTGAATCACAAACAAACATACATAGTGATAAACAGACGGCCGATCAAAAAATACAAAAAACATATTTTTCTTCTGTTGCCTGCTATTTTTATACAAAACCGCCAAACGCATATTTTCAGTCTATATTCAATATATAAAAAATATGTAGAATAAAAGGATCACACTAATATAAATAAAGTAAACAAAAAGGCAAATGATAAAATAAATTAAGCAAATATTTCTATTTAGTTTCACGGGAAAGGTAAGCTAAGCTTTATCGAATAAAATGCTATTAAGTATTCATGTAATATTGCCCTCAAAATGAATTTGAATTTACAACCATTGCGTTAGTAACTATATCATAATTACTTTACAATATCTTAAACTTACAAAAGAAAACAAAATTTAATTTAAAAAATATGCCTACAGGACGCTCTACGCGGAAGGCGTTGCGCGTCTCTACGGTCGGCCGCTACGCCGCTACGGGCGGACGACTCCGGTCGTAGCACCCCGTCAGCTATGCACCGCGCCTCCCCGTCACCGGCGGACACTCCAGCACCAAAGAAATCTAACTGGGAAGTGATTGAACACTTTTCCTCCAGTCGGAGCAAGAAGAGCCCTACTTCGGTGAGTAATTGTATTTTTTTGTTTTTTTTTTTTATTTTTATTTTAGACACGTTCCAGTTGATAGGTTTCTAAAGCCAGTACAAAATTTGTTATGTTGAGAGTTTGAAAAGTAACTTTATTTTTTTTTTAATTAACAATATATTTATTTTTATAATATTCTAATTGTTACAAATATTTATTAAAAGTCTTCAAATGTGTTTCTTACAAAAATAAGGCAGCTTTAAAATATTACAAGCAAAAAAAAGTTGTAACATTATCAAAATTAAGTCCAATAATCACTCGAACTCGGAAAGAACATAAATTAGAAAAAAAATCATAAAATCTATTTTAATTCTATTTTAATTAAATTTAATAATCTATATCGGAAAATAACATATTTGTTTACAAAACGTATAAAAACTTGACCGTTCTACCGGTAACGGTCTTTTTAACTGCGTTATAAGCAGCGTTGCCAGATTTCCTCTTGGTGAAAAGCGGAACTTTTGAACATTTTAAGTAAAAAAGCGGGAATCTTTAGCCAAAAGCGGGACAAAAGAAAATTTAAATAATAAAGATTTCATTTATTATACTTATTTGAGTTTTAAATATAGCTTTCAATGGTGATAAATTAAATATAATTTTTTTTTATTTAAAAACGTCACTGTACTAAAACAATTTCGTTTTGGTTTACCACATGAAAAGTAATTAAGTCTTCAGAATAATGATTTATTATAATATTATAGTAACTAATTAAGTCTTAAAGTAATAAGAAAAGATTTCTCACAATACGTGGAACAATCCCCGAAAAGCGGGACTATGCGTGTCCCACTCGGGACTCTTCATTTTTGGACTAAAAATCGGGACGTCCCGCCAAAATCGGGACATCCGACAACGCTGGTTATAAGTAACAATAAAACTGGATTTTTTTTATGAAAATGCCTACACGTTCATTCAAACTAATTGATTGTTAGATAAATATTGGTAAAAAAATCTAATTATGAAATAAAAAGAAATATATACATATGTTAACTTGTCAAAATGAAAAATTTTAATGAATACTGAAAGCTACCAATCCGCTTAACTTTTAAGCATCGGATAGAGCTTTGTGTTTTAAATACAAAAGGATAACGACAATTGCACAGTGCCGAGTAATGCCAAAAAATAAACTTTCGTTTAATCCCAGATTCAATCTTCAATGGACATCAATGCCGTGCAGGCTTTGTAGCTTTAGTACTCAAATAAAAAAAAATAATATACAATATTTGGGCTTTGCAAAATGTGGAAAAATCTAAAATTGCTATGAATAAAAAAATATAAATTAAAGCAAAAAAGGAGGCAGTCAAAATTATTATTGCAATTAAAAACCAAATATGAAATTTCAATTTAAAAATATACACTATTTTTATTAATAATCCAGCTCAAGTACTGTACAGTGAAGTCAATCATTCGTTACATTGTTATTCTTTCTATTTTTACAATTACAATTTAATACAATAATATAATTAAAAAAGAGACTTAAAAACAATCAGCTTCACGCTGTATTCCATACAGCACAGGGAACATAGTGATAAGATACTGGGTTCCCCACTTTCCGCTTAATTTTTCGAGGCATTGCATATTAAATGGCGGAACTCAACGCCGGGCTTCTGTCTTAATGCCAGAGCGAAGAAATGAAAATATTATAATAAGAAATAATAATTTATTCCCTGGAGTGGGGATTGAACCCACAACCGACGCGTTTCAATCCAGCTCCTGGGCCACGAAAAGGTTCTCTAAATTATCTAATCTAATTAAAAAAATAAAAAAAAATCTTCAATCACAAAATGTTTATATTATAAACCTATGTGGCTTTTCAAGCTATTAGACGACAATAATTGAATTACTCCGCAGTGCTATATTGGTACGTAGCGGTGTCCGTTTTTCGCACAAAATTCAAAATAATATTTTGTCCCGATCGAGTTAACACGGCTTTTAGCGATTTAACGATTTACGAACTATAATGTTATTATTCTATAAAAAAAAATTATAGTCAATATTTTATATATAAAAGTTATGAATGTCTACATTAATCAATCAACAATTTAAATATGTTTAAAAATTTCACAAAAGATCCACAATATGAAACGAAATATATTTTTTCCTCTGCGTCCAAATTTGTATATATTTTCCGAAATATAGGTTCAATGTTAATTTTATGTAATGTAATAATAATATGTTCTGTTGTTAAAAGTTAATTCGAGTTTTAGTTTTTTTTAACATATTAGTAGAATCAAGAATACAGCAAGGTAGGCAGAGGGAACCTAGTGTTAACACATTCCGTTCCCCACTTTCAGCCGAATTCTGGAGGCATTGCGTATTGAGTGGCAGAACTTAAATATTTCAACTCCTCGAGTGGGGATCGAACTCACAACCTGTCGTTTTTACAGTCACACCTCGTGCCGCTGCGCACGACTGGCCTCTATAAAGAAATATTAACATTTCTTATTTAGTGAGAGCGTGTTCAAAGTAACAGTGGTGAACTTCACTAGCGTCACTTTATCAATATGTAGTAGTCGTAACTTCGTAGCGGAGGATGGAGGAGGTGCATGCTTTTAAACGTTTCTAAAGTTGCCATTAACGGGAAACTAATAGAATAGTTTGCTATGACAAGGCGAAGTTCAGTAAATCTTTTGTAAATATTTATATAATAATAATAATAATAATTCATTTATTTCGCAACCAACCTGCGCAACCTGCGCTACGACTGGCCTCAAATTCTTATAATAATGTTAGTGTAAATATTTTTTTTAATACTACTGCTGGTATGGTAAGTTATCTAGTTCTTGAATGTGACCCCTGTTTGGGCCTCTTCCATCCTCTTACATCCATCTCTACTTTTTGTTGCGGTTGTCCAATTTATTCCTGCAATTTCTAAAATATCTACAGTCTTTCTCAGCATATTTGCAAATACTTATGGAATATATTTTCAAAGTTTAATATTCGTTTGAAGCAATATCTGACATCGCAGTCGCAGATGAGTACAATAACAACAAATAACTTCGTATTGCTTCGTAGCTATAAAAGATAAAATTATATATTATTCTGTTTAGTCGCGCGGAAACGTAATTGAAAGTTGTAGCCAAGTATTTAGTTATTTAATAGTTTCACGCTGTATCCTAAAATTGGCGGGGTAGGTAGAGGGAACCTGGGAACCTATTGTTAAGATGACTATTAAAACATCTAACCTTATAACCTTTGATTATTCAAAATTTAAAAGATTACCAGTGTTCTTAAATTAAGATTCAAAAAGTCAGTTCAAATTTTGTGAAATAAGCAACTACTTGATTACTTGACTAGATTGCAAACACAATTCTAGTATTCATAATTTAGAATATTTATAATTCCAATATCAATTTTAACTAACATTTAGAGGCCGTCGTGGCTCAGGGGCACAAGCCTGCGATTGTAATGTGACGGTTGTGGGTTCGATGCCCACTTGGGGGAATGAAATATTATTTAATAATATTTTCATTTCTTCGCTCTGGTACCAAAGCAAAATGCCTCGAAAAATTGACGAAAAATGAGGATCAATTTGTTAATAGGTTTCTACTAAATGCAGGAAAAAAAATCATTCAAAGCCTAAAACAATATTCAAATATGGTATGTTAAAAGTACCTACCTTGTAAGAGGACGTGATACAACTTTAGTTATCATCCCGCACTTTCCTCTTACCCGTAAGATTGGGCGGGAAAATATTTTTCTACACTTTACACAGCTTTTATAAGTGGTTAAGAGCGGGCAAACGTGATGCTCCGACGAATTGATGGAATCTAGTTCCGTGCTTCTGAATATTTTAACACTCGATATGTTGAAAATATTCTCGCGCCCAAATTGAATCACACCCTCTGTAATCTGTCACAATCTGTTTCTAAAATCCTTTTGCAAACAAGAAATATATACATATGTAGATATTTATTATTATTATTTTTTATTACTATATAT
>JAAIXJ010000478.1:0-12552 GCA_013403705.1 Heliconius hermathena
CGACCGCACCGCTCGCACCCCCCCAGCTACGCCACTGCCTAGCTTTGTTTTATTGCATATATAATTTAAAAACTAATATATTTACTTATTCATTATCTTTACTGTCTCCGTTCATCTATAAATTAAATACATCATCTATAAATTAATAGCATCTAAATATAAAATTGAGAAGAAATCCTGAATCCTGAATTATAATTTTTTGAAAGAATGAACCCACAACCTTCACTTGCCTCCAGACACGCCATAAATATTTTTATGACAGTTTTGTTGTTGGTCTATTATAATAAAATAATACGTACATATGTACTCATAGAGTGGTTTATATTGAAATGTGCATTTTTTAAAATTTTTATTTTATGCAAACGAGTGTTCGGGTCACCTGATGGTAAGTGATTACCGCCGCCCACGACCCCGTGCAACACCAGAGAAGCTACAGGTACGTTGCCGGCCTTTAAGGTGGAGATAGACGCGCTTTTTGAAGGTACCCATATCATATCGACCTGGAAACACTGCCGCGGGTAGGTCATTCCACAGTTCCGTGGCGCGTGGAAGGAAGTTCCCACATAACTGCACAGTAATGGATTGCCACGTGTCTAGGTGGTGTGGATGATATTTATTTATTTAGTGCATTATCTATTAAGACTCTTTATCAGAATACTTATTACAAGTACTTAAAAGTTTTATATTAGGTAATTTATTTCATAAATTCGAGGCATTATATAATAGATATAATAAAAATTCGCGCGCCTCCACTGATAAATGTATGCAAATATTATATAAATAATTCATATATATACTAAATAATGCAGTTAATTTTGTGTTCATTTCTTTAACTTTAGCTGCTCAAAACATTTTAATGTGTTTTTTTATTATCTGAACTGAATGTCGCAGTAACTAGGGAAACATTTATGAAGGAAATATGAATATTGTACAAAATTGGGTTTCACTCCACTCTCCCACCATAATTGCATATAAGATTTTTAGACTAACTAATCTGAATACTGCGAATTAAGTTCTTATTCTACAGGATTTTAGGAAGGATATCGGTAGTTTCAATGTAATAAATAATCTTGTTTAGTTTAAAGTAATTTTATTTACAATAACTATTAATAGTCACGATTGTATAATCCTGAGGCATGTCGTGGCGCAGCGGCACAAAGTGTGACTGTAAATCGACTGGTTGTGGGTTCGATACCCACTTGAGGAGATGAAATATTTACGTAAATTTATATTTCCATTTCTTCGCTCTAGTCGCTCTAGGAAAAGCGCGGCGTTGAGTTCTGCCACTCAACACGCAATGCCTTCAGAATTCGGCAGAAAGTGGAGAACCGAGTGTCTTAACACTAGGTTCCCTCTGCCTACCCTGCTGTGTGCGGGATACAGCGTGAAGCTAAAAAAAAATTGTATAATCGTTAATATTTTTTTGGCAAGATCTTTTATATGACATATTTAATTACTATTAAAACAGCATAGTTATACTTCACTTATAAATACATACTATTCACTAACCAGTTTATTTTCTTTTCATTTCACAAAACAAATACAAATATAAATTTAATTATTTGTCTTATACCTCTTTTGTCAAAACTGAACATTGTTCTCTATACAGTAGTATATAGTATACAGTAGTATATATCTATATAGTATCTATACACATATTAATAAATATATTGTAATAATTTTAACCAATGTAACTCGACGATTCAAAAAATGCTTTTAATGGCCTAATTATAAATAAATGCTTTAAATAAATGCTTTATTCAGTAATTAAATGTTACATATACACTCTAATTTAGATGAAATATGAAAATACAAGACAACAATTTAGTAAAGGTGAGCGTTGGTAGCCGTACTAGTGTAAACTGTGTCACAGCTGCCAGGAAAATGGAAAGAAAAATATTTTGACTAATTTCATAAATCAAAATCTAACCTAATCAAACCGATCAAAAACCTAACAAATGCCTAAACATAAACAATAATGGCACAATCATTATAGACAAGTGCTTTTCCAAGTGTCCAGCATGGTTGCATGCATGGAGCCCGGGTCCGATGCACGCTGCATATGCCATGCGGTGTGGAATGTGGCTCTGTTCATAAAGACCGGTGAATATCTGATGATGGGGACCAGATGCGAACACCGCGACGTCGTCACCACCGTGGGTTTCTGAGGCAAGTGGTACATCGACGTGGGCGCGCCAGTTTGTTTCACCTGTGAATTAAGATTTGAATAATAAAGTCAATGAAATTGAAATCGAAATAAAAATGTTGTTTTCAAAATAGTATTTAAACCCCCAATCACATCCGTTCCCCTTTACATTTATAGGCATTTATATATTAGCGATAAGTTAATTTTTATTGGTTATTTGTTATTTGATTGTTATTTTTTTTAATGTATAAAATTCTGTCGTACATATAAAATAAAATTAAAGTTTTAATTGGAACATAAATTTTTCATATTAAGTATTACTAAAATATGATAAATAGACATAACTAAGTCTTACGATAATTAGCCTCCTGAGAGACATCAGGCCTCACGCCGTCAACTTGCGGACGGAAACCAGGACCGTTTGTATACGAGAGAGTCATATAATTAACACTACTGCTATCCCTACTGTCCGAGAGGCCGAGGACATCTCCGCCTCTTTGGGTGTATCCATTAAATGCCATAACGTGTGCGTGGTCAGAGGTCACTACGATCAGAGAATCCTCTTTAGAAAGAAGTTCAGAAGCTCGAGCGACAGCTTTGTGCATTTCTATCGTCTCGTCTAACGCGAGGTGCACGAAATTTTCGTGATGAGCATGATCAATGCGACCTCCTTCGACGAACAAGAAGAAACCATTTTCATTACGTTTTAACATGTTTATGGCTGTTTCAGTTAGATCTGCTAAAGTGGGGTCATTAGTAACATTGCTCTCCAAGTGATATTTGAGATGATCCATTTCGAACAATCCTAACAGATAATCGGGAAGATTTTCATTGACTTGAAGAAGTTCCTGTTTGTTTTGGACGTATTGGTAGGACGCGTTGCGATCAGCTTTGTCAGCTTTCCATTCTTCTATCAAATTTTTGCCGTCTGTTCTTTTGCCGGGTTCTTCAACATTGTTGACAGGTAAAAATTCTCGTCGACCACCGCCTAATATAACCTATAAATAATAACAGAACAAAATAATAAAAAAAAACTAATAAAAATGTTAAAGTGAGTTTCTTTTTTAAGTTTTTTTTAAGAACACATATAACAAAACAAATCAGAGCAGAACATCTGTTTGATTTCCTACGTTTCCTTATTTATAATATATAAACTTGCCAACAACAAACCTTGAATTGGTTTCCAGGATAAGAGTGGACTAGTTGGTGGGCTATGTCTGGACATACGCTCGGATTCCCCGAGTCGTTCAGCACTTCCGCGTCGTTCTCCCAGTGACGGTTGGCGACGTGCGCGTACGCACCGGCCGGGGACGCGTGGGTTACTCGAGTTGTTGTTACGACACCTGAAAAATTAAATAATACATTCAATATTTAAAATATTAAATGATTAACAAGAAAAGAAGATATTATTTTTTGTTATTATAGATATTAAAAATATGGAAGAAGATATGTATGATATGTAACTAAAGACGCAAAATCTTAAATATTATGTAGCTAAAGAACCAAGGTACTTCCAAAGTCTTGTTGCATTTTTATAGCTTTTAAATGATGTTTGAAAATTTTAATATATTCCTATACTAACCAGCATCGCGTCCATCAGCAAGTGCCCAGGCGGCAATCGACTCCGTATGCCTGGATTTCGGTATGGAAGCCTCGCAATTCCAGCGCGGCACCTCCGCGGTCACTCCGATAGTACCGGAGTTGGCTTTCACACCGGTCAAGTAGGCGGTCGAGGTACACGCTGAGTCCGCGATTTGGGCGTTCACACAGTATGTCTGGGTGAAAAAAATGAATGTTTTTCTAAATATATAAATTAAAAATAAATAATTAAAAAAAATAAAAATAGCTTAGTGTTCTCCACTTTCCGCCAAGTTCTGGAGGCATTGCATGTTGAGTGGCGGAACTCAACGCCGCGAATATCTTAAGAATCTAAATATATGATTCTTTATATATTTTTTCAAATATATAGGTGCCAGGCAGTGTTTGTGAGTGTGTTTCTTAGACATCGCGGTGTTCAGTTCCGCCACTCAACACGCAATGCTTCCAGAATTCGGCGATAAGTGGGCTATAGAGGCGTCTTAATGGAATAGTGTCTTAACATTAGTTTCGCAAGTTATCTCTGCCCAACCTGCTATGTGCAGGGTAAAGTATGAAGCACAAAAATATATTTCCTTTTAACTCACGTACCTTAGCAAGTCCAGCCGTAGGGAAAGCTTCAAACGAAAGCTGCGCCTCCTCGCCGGTCTGCCCATTGCGCTGTCCCAGCAGAGTGCGCGCGGCCGCTAGCGTTGGCACGGACATGCCGTCACCGAGAAACATCACCACATTGCGAGCTTTACGTGCATTACCTCTAAATCCCTGGTCAATTTTTTCATCGATTGCAGCTTGAGCATCTCGATACCAATAGTTTATGGTATTCTCAGCGGCTGAAGCTCGGAGAGGCTTGGATTTTTGAATTCCGGGTGAAGAAGCAGGATGGTATGGGTCAGCTGTGGATGCCGCCGAGGCCGTACCTATTAGCAATAAGGTCACGAAAGTCGTCAACGCCCGCTTCGAGCACATTGTCACGAATGCTGAGAACATGTCAGTTACACGTATTTATGAATATAATACTTTATCTAGTTTCAGATTTGGATGAAACGTGTGTTAAGTTACTTATCTATCGAATGTGCGTAATAAAATTATGTCTTGCTATAAAATTAAAAATAAAACATTTTTTATAATATGTTAAAAGATAATTTTTAAATCGACGAAAGAAATTTCTTTCGTATGCTATTATTTTTATATATAATAAAAATTATTGTTGAGTGTCACGCTGGCTCTCTTCAGCTAAACTGCCTATGGAGCCGGTGGTAATTGATATCCGACGATTTAAGTGTTTGCCATGTTTATTTGAATAAGAATATTATCAATTTATATCTATTGATAAGCCTATATATTTTAAATTCGCAATTATCATTATTGTATTTAGGCAGTTTCGTGACTAGTATGATTTTGCTCATTTTTTCGTGTTCATGCGGTAGCGTTGTCTATAGAAAGCAAATTTAGACCGCCATGGTACAATGTATGCAGCTAAAAAATAAATAAAAATAAGGTTATTGCAAAAAAAAAAAAATCTAATTAAATCACTTCACGCTGTATCCCACACACAGCAGAGCGAAGAAATGTAAATATAAATGTATATAAATATTTCATTTCCTTAAGTGGTGATTGAACCCACAACCAGTCGATTTTACAGACACACTTTGTGCCCCTGCGCCACGACTGTCCTCAGGTTATTACAAAATTAAAATAATAACATTCTTTTCCCAAACGTCGATATCAGCTTATAATACTTACATAGATTAAGATAACGCTTTTTATTGAGTATTCGTTCGATCTTTGAAATATCTTTCGGTAGGATTTAAAGAATTAATTATTTCCGTCTACGATGATCTTCCATACGTATGTATGTATTTGCTACAGTAACATTTTAAAGCAGAAGAGTTTGTTTGGTTAAATCTTAGGAACTACTGGTTCGATTCGAAATGTGGAGAACGGAATTTATATGTATACATATATATTACATCACTTGAATAGTGTTGACATAAGCCACTGTATCTGGCTAGGCACTATAACCTCAAAGTCGCACGTCGCTTACACAACTTTCAATTGTTTCTATTGATTCAAAACCGCTAGTAAAAGCTAGTATACACTTAAAGTACGTAGACTTCAAGGCTATATTTGATTATATTTCGATAATAACAGGTGTTTATTGTTCTATATAAATGAAGTACTAACTACTTGTTTTATTGCTTATGATTTTCTGAGATATTTAGTTGTACCATAAATTATTACCGATCAACCCTAACAGGTTATCACAGAAATTCAAATTGAAATTGTTTAATAAAAATACGTGGACTCATTTAGTAGCGGGATTTGAACCAGCGCCTCTTCACATACAAATAAAATTAGAGGGTCTGTTTTTGATATTAACATAATTGTGTTTTTTCAAGGGCATACCTACTGTTATTTACACGATACCAAAACACAATTAAACTTTTTGGCTGTCTGTCTTACTGTTTGTCTGGGCTAACCTCCGGACTAGCAGAACCGATTATTATGGAACTAGCACTATAAAATAGGGAGGTTATTGTTCGATAAAATTGCTACTTTCTAAAAGAGTTATTTTATATAACTGTTATATTGAATTGGCCCAATCTTTTGCTTTCAATTTTTCTTGTTTGATATTATTTGTATAATGATAGTAAAAAACCAGACCAAAATTTAGGTTTCTCCAATGTAAGTTGACACTCTCTCAAGCAGCCACACACAGCTGTCATTTGTGGAGCAATATATACTCTATATTTTAACCCGAATTTTTTGCGGAATCGGAACTTATGTAGGTACAGCTTAGTTTTACAGATTGCGCGCAGTTGCCGCTAGATAAATGAAAAATAACAACATTTTTCTATAAAATACGAAAATCAACAACACTTAAATATCGATTTTAGAATATTTTTTATTTCGTCTGTCAAGACCATTTTACTTGAGATTGCGTTGAGATATCTCAAATCAATCTGAAATTAATATCAGATATTCAGGCTTACAGTTTTTTGAAGCACAGAAATTGGAATACGTATGTATTCCAATTTGGACAGGAACGATATCAGCACAGCACGGCAGTCAAAAGATATCAGCACTTACTCGTATGTATCGTTTTTGCTTAATTTTGTATGAAAGTCATAGCGTAATGAGAACTTAAAGTGTACTTCCCTTAGACCAAGTTATAAAATTTAGGATGACGTAAGATCTCACAATACAAATAAAGGAAAAAAAATGGAAGAGTAAAAAATTACTATTTATTTATTACTTCACTTCATATTAAATAAGTATGCTCGCAAACTTAAGTTTGTTTATTATACTTTATTCGCCACATCATGAAAATCTATAAGGTGTTCCTCCAATCACAATCTTGAAATTGGTACAGGACCCTCTATGGGCGGGTCCCACTTGCGCTTGGTCTTTGGCTTGGTGGTTCTTTCAAGCGGGCGTAGCCGCACGAGGGCCGCTAGTATTTAATATTATCATTTCCTCGCTCTGGTATCGAGGAAGGCGCAGCGTTGAGTTTCGCTACTCAAGACGCAATGCCTTTAGAATTCAGAGGAAAGTGGGGAACGAAGTGTCTCAATGGGAACGGAGATTCTTATTACTAGATTTCTAAGTTCCCTATCCTGCTATGTGCGGAATACAACGTGAAGTTAAAAAAAATGAATAAAATTATAATAGTTAAAATATCGTTATTTGTCATACAGATTATAAATCAATGTCTACATAAAAATATAATATGCAAATGAGTAATGATATTATGTAAGGAATCTAATTGTATTCTATTTACAAAATAATACAGTTTAGCTTCCTTTTACAAGTGGCGGATAAGTTTCTGATAAAATATGTTGATTGTGATCGGATATCTATGTTGCCATCTGTTTATTTGTAGTATTTAGAAATTATTGGTCGTTTATTTCAAGGTTTTTCCTAAATATATTTTTAAATTATTGTAGTATTTAAAAAAAGCAAAAATATAAAACAAAATACATATATTGTATATATTTCTTGTAAACGGTTTTTAACCTTGGATTTGTTTTATCTGATAACTGCTTAATTCCTATACATAATGAGAAATAAAAAAAATATATGTAGCCAATATGCATGAACCAGCAAGAAACGTCACTTAATTATTTATTTTATCACCTGTGTCAATTAGTTGATAAAATAAGTAAATTAAACAATTCAGTAATTTTTCACTATCGGTTCATCGTAACAACATTTGTAAGACAACAGCCAGAAAACTAACAACAAATGTATATGGCATTGCACTAGCACTATTGCATGCATGCAATCCAGGTCCGATGCATGCTGCATATGCCATGAGATGCGGTATCTGGCTCTGTTCGTAGAGTCCTGAGAACATGGCGTGGTGTGGTCCCGACGCAAACACCGCCACATCGTCGGCGCCGTGTGTCTCCGACGCGAGGGGAACGTCCACGTGCGCTCGGAATGACACCATACCTGGGGACGATATATAATATAATTTATAGTATAATTATACCATAAACTGCAGGACAAGTTTTGTTTACTCAAAAACTACAATTACAATTATCACCAAATTTATATGTCAGTTTAGAGTCATTTTATTTTAAGTACCCCTTAGTATTTTTTAATTATATTGCGCAACATAGCTTCGCTCAGCTCCACCCACCGTGCACTTTATGTGGTGGATCCTAGTAGAGTGAGTGAGTATTCCTAAAACTCTAAAAAAATGTCTTACAGTTTAATATCATATTTACCATAATTTGATTCTTGTGTGACGTCTGTGCGTTGACCGTCAACATGGGGTCTGAATCCTGGACCGTTTGTATACGAAGCTGTCATATACGGCTGGTTGTGACTGTCGCGGCTGTCAGACGGTCCCAATATGTCCCCACCGCGTTGAGTGTAACCGTTGAAAGACATGACGTGTGCGTGATCTGCTGTCACCACTATTAAAGAGTCTTCATCAGACAGTAGTTCCTTCGCGCGCGCAATTGCTGAGCTCATCTCTATAGTCTCATCCAATGCGAGGTGCACTCTGTTCGCGTGATGACCATGATCTATCCTGCCACCTTCCACAAATAAGAAAAATCCCTTCTCATTTCTACTCAACATACGAATAGCAGTTTCCGTAAGTTCTGTTAATGTGGGCTCAGTAGTTGGATTTGCTTGCAAGTTGTATTGCAGGTGAGTCCCTTCGAACAGTCCCAGGAGATATTCAGTTTCGTTAATATTGACATTATGCAATTGCTCACGGTTCCATATATATTTATACGACACGTTGCGCGTTCTCTTGTCTTGTTGCCACTCCTCTATGAGGTCACGGCCGTCAGATCGTGTGCCGGCGGTATTCTCTTCATCTCTTACTGTTGAGTTTCTAAATTCTCGTCTACCTCCACCCAAAATTACCTGAATAAAATGCATAAAATTGATTAAATTACTAAAAATATTAATTGAAAGGATAGCTGAGTGTGTGGTTTACATTCAAAAGAATATTAATGCTTAAAATATTAGACAAAGTGCGGTCTTTGATTTTATAAACAAGTATATCTGAAATTTCAAATATTCTGTTCTCAACGGATAAACTTACATAAATAATAAAAACATGCATCATCTACACATAATAATACAATTGTAACTGATCTCTGGACGTAAGAGAGATATATGTAAAATCTATTGTCGGGGATATCTATCAATGTAACAGAACGTAAAACAATGAGATTTAAAATATTTGTATATATATATATATATATATATATATATATATATATATATATATATATAAACGGCTTAACCCATTTAAATCCTTACTATTAGATTTTGTAAAACCTTCGCCTAGAATGTATTGTTTGTTTTGTTTAAATTAGTTAAATTAAACACCTTAAATTGGTTTCCAGGAGCATGATGGACCAGCTGATGTGCGATATCCCTACACAGTAGTGGGTCCTGTGAGTCCTGTAGTATGAGAGCGTTGTTCTCCCAGTTCCTGCTGGATGTCTTGGCGTAAGCGCCCGCCGGTGATGCGTGTGTGACACGCGTTGTTGTTACTATACCTGCAAATTTTTTTTATGTTAGCTTCAGCCTTTATATCAAATATAGCAACCCTGGGTAGGCAGTGAAAGTATAGTGTCAAGACACTGTACTCCACATTCTGTTTGTATTCGAGACATGAGACACGAATGGTGGGACTCAATGCAACGTTTTGTATTGCCATAGCAGGTAAATCAAAATAATGAATTCCTTCGAGTAAGCAATGAATCCCCAATAATCGCTCTACTGCATTGTGGCATTTGATCGTAATTTGTTATAATTTAGTGTTATCTGTTTAAATCAGAAGATACCATTGAGAAAGTTCATATCAGTAGCGCATATGGATTACATTTAAAATTATTTTCATATTTTTTTTCTGTTTGATAAAGAAATGCGCCGCGTTAAGTACCTACACTCAATATCTAATATTTGTGGTTTTTGAAATTGCTCGCTAAGTTTTCAATAGAAATTGTCCGATACGTGTACTAACCAGCATCACGTCCATCAGCGAGTGCCCACGAAGCGATAGACTCGACAGTGTTCTCAGGTTGCAAGGAGGCCGCGCAGTCTCGTCGCGGGACGGCGGCGGTCACCCCGATAGTGCCGGAGTTGCCTTTCACTCCACACAAGTAGGCTGTAGCAGTACACGCCGAATCTGGGATTTGGGCGTTGACGCAGTACGTCTGAAAATAGTACTCCATTTAAACATTTTATAGTAACTTGAAATAATATCGAATCACATGACTGTACAAAAAAATATCAGTCATTAAGATATTATTATTTGGCCTGTCAAGTTTTCATAATCATGACGTATATGAAAATATTATAATAAATATATTATTTCCTCAAGTGGGAATTGAATCCAAAAACTGTCGCGTTTACTGTTCTAGACTTATGCCTTGCCGCCAGAACTCGCTTCAAAATTATTAATCTATAATTATTTCAATTGAAATGAGTGCTCTATTTTTATTATTGAAATAATAAATTTAGTTTACCTTTGCAAGCCCAAGCGAAGGAAACTTTTCGAAAGAAAGCTGTGCCTCCTCACCACTTTGATTATTACGTTGTCCAAGTAATATTCTGGCAGCAGCCAGAGTGGGCACAGACATTCCATCTCCAAGAAACATTACTACATTGCGAGCTTTTCCTTTAGAGTTTATGAAGCTTCGACGAGATTCGATAGACTTTTGAGCCTCATCAATCCAATACTGTGCAGAATTTTCTGCTGCATTGGACCTTGGGCTGAAATTTCGAGGAGTCACTTCTGGATGGAAGACATCGTCGTCTGTTACAACACGAGCACCCACAGTGACTACTACGACCAGAAACAACGACCACACCACCACGCGGAACATGTCAAGAGAGTGTGAACACCTAAAGATAATTATGAAAACGTCCTTAATAATTCCTCTATATATCTAATCTTACTTGAAACTATATAATATGCCACATTTTATTAGCTTCTGAATATGTTATCGATTCTGACATTTTAACAATGATGTATCGTCTGATAAATAATCGATTTTCTAAATTTGCGGATTATTGTTGATGTGATCTTGTAATGTTTAATAAATGGTGTATTGAGTGATCATTCGTTATGCAATGGGATAAAAACGATGTGATTGATTTTGCGGGTTCTGGATATTTTATATCCGCCAATGTTACAGTTTTTATTATTTTAGTATAAATCATATCATTATTATTATTATTATATTTTAGGACTTATGTTATTTACAATCATTGTAGTAAAATTTACAATAAAAAAAATAATGGCATGATGGCGTCTTGTTCGCTTTATGAAAAACTTTTGTGGCATTTCATTATTTCTCATACCTTAGCTTAATTAATTGAGTTCTTTATCAGGTGTTTTTGATCTTATATTTTTATATTTTATTATAAAGTATTTATCATGGTTAATAGCTTTTGATAGCAGTTCATTATTTCTTAGAGTTTAACTATATTAAACAGTACGTAAAAATTTTTTGCATGTTTATTTATTTTGGAACAATTCTAAGATGGCCAGCTTAAACAAAAAAAAAATGTCATATAAATGAATATTATTTAAATCTGGCCTTAAGTTTACAACATATAAAATAGGAAATTGATAGACTTTTAATCGAACACCGGTCATTTTGTGACACCGGTCACTATGTAATAGAAATAGGTTACTAAACACTTTTTTATATTTGTTGGTGTAAACTAACAGTTGTGCACTGTGTCCATATAAAAAAGAACAGTATGTGGGGAACCCACATTATATAATAAATATATATTTATATATACATATACAGAATAGACAATATACACTATTATAAAATACACTACATAAAACACACAATATATACTTACATAAAATATAATCATATAATTTATCTTTATGAAAATATTAAAATATTATTTATAATTATAAAATAAATTAACGGATCCCTAAGATTCGCGGATGCGCGAGCGCAGCGTCGCCCGGCAAGTCGCCGTGCCCGCCGCCCTCGCGCCCCTCTCACCTTAGCTGGTGCATAGCGGCGCATTCACTCCGGACCGCGTGACAGTCACAATCTTACCGTTCTACGCGAAGCCTGTGACGCTCAATCCTTTGTATAATACTGCCACGTGCTCTGACCTAATTGATATATTTCTATCTTTACTTCTTATATCTTGCGTCTATTCTACATCTTTCCAAATCTATATGTACTGTGCTCTTTCTCCTTCTATATTATTTTGTATTTGTGGACTTATTGTGAAGCAGTGATAATATACGCTTATATACTATAAGAAAGACTTATTTATTTTCACACGCATCCCCACAA
>JAAIXJ010000478.1:13513-61933 GCA_013403705.1 Heliconius hermathena
TCACCCTGGCGCAAACGCAACCACTAAGCTCGTTGCACAACGCTTTGTTTGGCCACTGATGCGTAAAAACTGCCGTGAGTGGTCTAGGGCGTGTTTGCCCTGCCAGCGCTCGAAGGTACATAGACATGTGTCTTCACCCTTAGGTACTCACACATTACCTTCGGCGCGCTTCAAACACGTCCATATAGACCTGATCGGCCCACTACCAACATCAAACGACGGATATCGGTATTGCTTGACAGCCGTCGATCGCTTCACGCGATGGCCGGAAGCTGTCGCCATTACCGATATCACAGCTGAAACAGTGGCCAAGGCATTTATATTGTGCTGGGTATCCCGGTTCGGTTGTCCTACCGACATTGTTACGGACAGAGGCCGGCAGTTCGAGTCCGCTCTGTTCGAACAATTGTCGAAATCCATTGGATTTCAACATCGTAGGACAACCGCATACCACCCGCAATGTAACGGCTTAGTGGAGCGTTTTCATAGACAACTGAAAGCCGCCATCATATGCCACGGTGACAGCAATTGGACCGAATCACTCCCATTCGTTCTTCTCGGCATAAGGAGCGCATTCAAAGAGGACCTACAAGCTTCATCCGCAGATCTGGTGTACGGTGAGTCACTGCGACTGCCCGGAGAATTTTTCGGGCATAATGTCGCCACTCCCACTACCGACTTCACAGATTTCTCAGCGCGGATGAAGCACTTCGTCCAAAATGTTCGACCAGTCCCTACGCAGCACCACAACATAAAGCGCAAAACATTTATTTTTAAAGATCTTGAATCCTGTAGCCACGTCTTCCTCCGAGAAGACGCGCTACGGGGTTCTCTGCAGGCTGCGTACACTGGTCCACATAAAGTGTTGTCAAGAGACAAAAAAGTTTTTAAAATTGACTTTAAAGGTAAACCTGTGACAGTATCTATAGACCGAATTAAGCCAGCCTATTTATTGCGCACTGACACCGACACGTCCCTTCACACAAACACTCCTCTCTCTGACACACACGCAAACACACATACAAACACACACGCAAGTACACACACAGGCACACACACGGATACACATACAGACACACAACTACGTCACTCACCCTTCAGACACACTACTCGGTCAGGGAGACATGTACGTTTCCCTGACTATTATCGTCCGTAGACACGGCCTCTGGAGGGGAGTGATGTAGGGAACTATTATTTACATTTATAGTTTATTTAATATGTGTTATTTATATATTTCAATATTGTAATTTATTTATTTATCATTTATACACATACATAAAATGATAAATACATTTAATAGGATTTATATATTTTGTAGTAAGTATTCGTATTTAGTATATTTATATAAAAGCGCTCGCTGCCGTCGACCGAACCGGTAAGGCGTTCTAACATCTACGCCTACCCACTTGTCGACGGCATATTTTATATATAACAGTCGATGCTTGCCACTCGATGCGCTTTCCATACGTTCCATTGTTTTCTTTATTATTTTTTTCCAAATCAGTAGTTACCGTGTTCTCTTTTATATATATGTTTGTGGTTGACTTTTATATAAACTGTGTCGTGATTTACTATTTGTGTTCAAACTATATGTACTTAAAGTGGTGTTGAATATACTCAGTGTAAACCGTGAGTAGACTTTTATTCATCTCCATCAACACTACACAACGCTATTCTTGATGATATTAGACGAATAATTGTGCAATTTCCAGTGTAATGAAATATATTTTTTATTTAATGGTTTTAAATATCTTTTATATCTTTATTCTAATTATTTTTCTGGCTCTACTTTTAAAAACACAAATAAAAGCTCAGCTTTAGCCTCTTGAAAGGAATATCTTCACATTTTGTCACTAGATGGCATTAAATAATTTTATTTATGTCGTCTTTAAATTTGTATAATATTATAAAAAAATATTATTTAATCTCTTATAGAAAATATAATATATCTCAGAGAAAGAAATAATAATAGTATATTGTTATATTTAAATAACACATTCAAAGACTTTGTGTGTCCAACCATGAACTAACTGAACTAGATTTTACTAATCATATGTATGTTATACCCTAAAGTAATTCATTACCGGTGGACAGATGGCAGTCCTAAAAAAATCAGCTATAGTTATATTTTGATGTTTCTATACTTATAAATTAAGAAATAAAAACGTACAAAACAATAATAAAATAAAAATTAGTAATTGTTTATAAGTACTGAGTTTTTATTATGAAAAGATTTTAATAGAAAGACTAGATGGCAGCAGCTGGTGCAACATAAATATTTCTAAAATGATTACTGTAAACTTAATATCAGCTTCATGCTGTATCCCGCACACTGCAGGGTAGGCAGAGGGAACCTAGTGTTAAGACACTCCGTTCCCCACTTTCTGCCGAATTCTGGAGGCATTGCGTGTTGAGTAGCAGAACTTAACGCCGCGCTTAGCCTCGACACCAGAGCGAAGAAATGGAAATATAAATTTAAGTAAATATTTCATCTCCTCGAGTGGGAATCGAACCCACAACAAGTGCGGCAAGAAGTGTGACTGGAAATCGACAGTCACACTTCTTGCCGCTGCGTCACGACTGGCCTCGTAAACTTGATACTGTAGTAGAAAATACTATTAATTTTTTTTTCAGCTGCGTCTTGCACGCAGCAGTGTAGACAGAGTGTAAACACACTCCGTTCTCCAAGGAACATCACTCTATAGAACCGTTGCCGATGCTGTTTTCCAATTTGCGCCGAATTCTGGAGGTATTGCCTATTGAGTAGCAGAGTTTTTCTTGACACGGGAGCGGCAAAATAAAATATAATATTATTGTTTGTTTTTTCCAGTGGGCATCGAACCCACGTCTAGTCGCGTTTACAGTCTCACACTTGTTCCTCTACTTTATGACTGGCCTCAACTATTATTACTATTGAATAGCAATTGCTATTAATATAATCTATATTAGATTACACTTTCATTGTAAAATTGAGAGCATTGCTTGTTTTAACAGAATATTTATCATAGTAATAAATTAAAAGTAAGACTTGGTGGCGTCGTTGTAAAAAAGTTGCGTATTTCAACTTCTCGTATTAATTACATGAAAATAATTTAAAAAAATCATAAAACGGAGTGCCTTAACACTAGATTCCCAAGCTCCATGTGCAGAATATAGCAAAAGCTAATATCGTTAATAAAGTGTTGTAATTGACATAAACAGTAAAATTATAAAATTTTTTTAGAGTAGAACGATTAATATTTGGGGTTATTTGTTGAAAAATGGGTCCTGAATGATAATTCTTCTGTTTTCTGTAAAAATATTGATTTGTTTATGTTTATATCGGTCGACATTAATAGATTACGAATTTATGATTTTTAAAATGTTTGTCTCTCTGTTTTAAAAATATCTAGCCAGTCGTGGCGCAGGGCCACAAAGTGTGACTGTAAACGCGACTGGTTGTGGGTTTGATCCCCACTCGAGAAAATGAAATATTTATTTAAATTTATATTTCCATTTCTTCGCCATGATATCAAGGCAAAGTGCGGCGTCGAGTTCCGCCACTCAGTACTCAATGGCTCCAGAATTCGGCTGAAAGTCGGGAACGGAGTCTTTACACTGGGCTCCCTCTGCCTCCCCTGCTATGTGCAGGATACACCGTGAAGCTGATTTTATTTTTTATTATTTTTTTAAAAACATCTATTAAGCTGAACAATAGCTCAAGGGGTAAATATTTTACTGTAGTCATTTTGTAGTTACTGTAGTGATTTTTAAAATGTTTGTCTCTTTGTTTTTCGTTTGTAGACGCACCTTTACGAAATTCCTGCATGGATTTGAATGAAATATTTTTTCCGTATACAGCTCTCAGGCCTTGGAATCATCTAAACTATAATTAATCTTGAAGACTGGTGCGCCTGATGTGGAACCACAGTACCAGCTTAATTATAACAAATAATGAAATTTCGCCTTAGCAAACGTTATTCATTGAACCTGATTAGCAGTTTCTACTGACATATAAGAGTTCAAGAACTGGTGAAGAACTACAATAGACTGAAAATTTTTATGAAATTTTGAATACCTTAGGCTAGAGTTATCGTAATTTCTATAAAGATTGATTGTTTATAACAATTTAGGCCTTACACTGTAACTGACAGTACTTAACGTTTGATTGTAAACGAGATGGTAACAAAGTCGATTTTCTCTCCTCGGCGAATTGATTATAAATGCTTAAAATGTATTTTTTTCGCTTAGCTCTTGGCGCTAATTTTAAATGATAACGAGAAGTAAAGTATTATGGAAATGGTCACACAGTCACACTACATCGAGAAATTGTTAAAGTTTTATTGTCGTAAAAAATGTGATGATTAAAGAGTTCGAAGTCATAAACATTAAAATTTGTAAAGGACAAAAGTGATTATGGGCTATAGATAGATATTAAAATCTTATTATTCATATATACCTATAGGCAGAAATCACTCAATCAAAGTTCCAATGCATTCTAAGCGGCAGTGAAACAATTAGCTTAGTATGTAATTGACAATTGGTTTGCAAGGAGCTCTTTACTGACGGTGAAGGTGTCGGCGCACCGAGCGGCTCGAGCGATCAATCGCGCGCGCTCGGCGGCGCCTCCAGCGACAGCGCGCGCTCTCTGCCGCCGCCGCCCGCCCGCGCCCGCCCCCGCCCGCACGCGCCCGCCCGCGCCTGCGTGCCGCGCGGCGAGCGGCGGCGGCGGCGGCGGGCGCGCTGCAGTGTGCCGCGGCGTTACGTCACGCCGCCCGCCCGCGCCCGCCGTCCGTCAGTCGCCCCGCGCCGCGCGACCACACTCCGCGCACTCACTGACCATGCCGCCGACGAGCGCGCCGACGACTGCTCCCGCGGCCACCTCCGACTGCTGCTGCGCCGCGACCACCTGCACCGCTCTCTGCCCCAAGGCATGTGTACGCCGCGATTGTTGACGGGGTTCGCAATAGCACTGTTGACATGAGTGTTGTTGTGTGTTATTACAATGTGTATTGAGTGGAAGATTAGGACGTTCGTAATGTATCTCGCGTAGTGCGCGCGGTGTGAGACCTCGCGGGCGCCATGGCCGGCGGCAGGGAGCGTTGGGGCCTGCTGGCGCTGACGGTGCTGGCGCTCGTGGCGCTGTGGGCGCGCGGCGCCGCCGGCGGCTGCGGCGTGGCGGAGTTCGCGTGCCGCAGCGGTGCGTGCGTGCGCCTGGACGCGTATTGCGACGGCGAGGCGCAGTGCGCGGACAGCAGCGACGAGCCGCCGGGCTGCTCCGTGTGCAACCGCACGTACTACGGGCGCGCGGGCGTCGCGTACGCGCTGGCGCTGCGCGGGTCGCCGCGTGCGCCCTTCCTGTGCCACCTGACCTTCACGGCGGGTGGCGGCGCGCACGGTGACCTCGTGCAGCTAGCCTTTGACGAGTTCCGCGTGGGGCGCTACGAGGCGGGTGCGCTGGACGGCTGTCCTGATGGGTATATGCAGCTGTCGGAGCTGGGCAGGCCCTTCACAGGTGGCTCGTGGTGCGGTGCTGCCGAGGGCGTCGCACTCTACTATAGCGAGACCGCCACCGTCACAGTCTCCGTCAAGCTATTCCGCGCGCGCCTCGGTGAACCCTTCGGGTTCCGTTTACGGTACAAGTTCCTCGCTCAACGTGATGCTATTGTCAGGTGAGTTTCCTTATACCCATTATTTACCATAAGTTAGTTACTTCCCTGGAACACCAATGATCTGGTATTTACTTTCTTCCTCAAGTTCCAGTCAACTAAAATTCAAGATATAAATAAGATACACTTCTTATGTTACATCCAATATTGGATAGCTGAAATGCTAATATGGTATTCGTAAAATTGGAATAGATTTGGAGCTTTGGAAACTCCACTGGAGCGCGGCGCGGTGTCGCCAGGCACGTACTGCACGCGCACCTATGAGGAGTGTCATCGTAAATCATGTCGTTTGCAAAGCCCTAACTACCCCGGAATGTATCCGAGGTAAGGCACACTAAGTTTAACAGAAAGCAATTTGATCCTCTATATTCAGCACGATATGTCCATAACATTTTTCTCATTCTATAGAAATGTCACGTGCTATTGGAGTTTACGACAGAAAGATATCCCCACGTGTAAACATGCTATGATTTCTGTGCGTCAGGAGTATTCGCACAAAATGCAAATAAAACGCTCTATATCGATGGCAAGGTCAGTAAGGCTTTATATATTTTTTTTACCTTTTATAAATGAGATAAAAATATATAGCCAGTCGTGGCGTAGGGCCACAAAGTGTGACTGTAAACGCGACTGGTTGTGGGTTTGATCCCCACTCGAGAAAATAAAATATTTATTTAAATTTATATTTCTATTTCTTCGCCCTGATATCAAGGCAAAGTGCGGCGTCGAGTTCCGCCACTCAGTACTCAATGGCTCCAGAATTTGGCTGAAAGTCGGGAACAGAGTCTTTACACTGGGCTTCCTTTGCCTCCCCTGCTATGTGCAGGATATAGCGTGAAGCTGATTTAATTTTTTATTATTTTTTTAAAAACATCTATTAAGCTGAACAATAGCTCAAGGGGTAAATATTTTACTGTAGTAATTTTGGTTGTGAATTCTTTTTTTGTAGCTTTATGCTGTAGCTTGCACACATCAGGGTAGGCAGAGGGAATTTAGTGTTAAGACACTCTGTTTCCATTCAGATATTTCCATTCTCTACTTTCCTCTGAATTGTTGGTGCTGGCAAGGCGAGTTGAGTTTTGGAACTCAACGCCTCGCTTTACCTAGTTAACAGAGCGTTACCTATTTTAAACGTTTGAAGGGATTGCTTAAATTTTTATTGTGTATTCTGATTACTACATATACGTAAGTGTGGTTGCAGCTTAAATAAAACAGGTCGAGCAGTACGTGCGTGGCGGGAGTGCACGGGCGAGCGGGACCGCCTCATCTTCTACGACGGCGCGTCCACCGACGACCCTGTGTTGGTGGAGTACTGCGGTGGGGACTGGCTGCCTCCCGTCACTTCGCGCGGGCCCGAAATGCTCGTGGCCTTCCACTCTTCACCCTTTAGTGCGCCGCCGCGCGCCACCACACCTCATGCACCCTTGAGAGGGTTCGAGCTAGATGTCGACGTCATATTTGCTGATTCAGACTCACTGGATTATGCAAGGTAAGTCATGTAATAAGAACGATGCAACAGCGTGTATTAAACTTTAAAAAATATAAAGAGAAATATTTTAAATAGGTAGTGTACATTTATGTAAGTTACCTATTATTGTACATAGAGAAGCACGTCGCTGCGAGTTTCACGTTAAAGCTTCATCTTCCGAAGAAGAATTCAACGTAACAACTGTAAATGTGAGAGGTCGCCGAGGCCGATTGCACGCACCCACTCATACGCTACCTCCAAATACCACCTGTACCTGGACTTTTCACGGTCGTCCTGGTAAGTCTGTTGTAAAAAATGTTCAAAATTGTTTAAAGCTCTTGTTAGCTAAGTTTAGTTGTAATTTAAATGATTTTATTTTCATAGGTGATTTAGTATGGATGTACTTCTCGAGTTTTACGCAATATTCATTAGTGGACCCTCGACGTTCCGAAAGTAGCGAACGTGACGAGGAAGCGGCAATCACGGCGATACCGCGCCAGTTACCTGATTATGCGAGAGCGGCCGGCGCAAGCGGAGCCTGTGCCGTAGAGCTCCGTATATGGGACGGTGGTGGTGCAGACGAAGCTGCTGCTCTGTTAGGGCGTTATTGCGACTCCGCACCTTCGCTGTGCGCGCGGGCAGCTCTGGCTAATGCGACCCGGTCACCACGTCCCTGCGCACCTCCGGACGGCTATGTCTCGGCAGCACCATTATTATCTCTCGCAGCTACTACTCTACCCGGCACTGCCACTCATCCACTTGCATTTTCCATGCATTACGAATTTATAGATGCGAGGCTCGAAGGTGCCCTTCTGCCAATATCAGAAACTCGTGTCCGAGTGGAGCCGGCGGAGTGCGCCCGGAGGCTGACGACACCTGGAATATTTTCTTCGCCTCGCAATGCATTGTGGTTCGGCCGCGGTGGTGCGCGACGACTGCGCTGCGTGTATCGTCTGCAAGTAGAGAGTGCACGTATTGAACTTCGCCTGCTGGGTGCGGCGTTTGGACGAGAGCCACGATGTGCCACCCGCCTCGACCCTCTCACTGGACGTACCGCGTGCATACCCGACCCTGTTGATCCTCTCGACCAACATCCCAGCGAGGCGCCGCTTGATTTTGATGACGACGAAACTCCCTTACGTGTGCCACATTTACGAATTTATGAATCACCTTGGCCCGGTTATAGGGTATGATTTATATTTTAATAAAATTGTTTAGAAAACAAACACTGAACTCAAACCTGTTTCTAGCTGTATGTACAAATTTAATTACAAATAAAAAGTACAAAATAATATTTTAAAGTAAATAAATTTTATAAAACCAATAAAAAATATTAATACATTGTTTTATATTCATACAGTCAAATTTAACTGACGTCCCAAATTTGTAGGTACCAGTAGGATGTGTATGTGACAATACTAGCGCTCCTTTGATGATGTCGTCTGGTGGACCTGCTTTGGAACTCGAACTAGTAGCGGTCACACTGGCTCCCAGCGAAGATCACCGTCACGTGCATTTTCACGGTGAATGGAGCCGCGCACACGCCTCGAGCAACTGTGCCGGACGTCGGCGCCTGCCACCTCCCGGACATCGCGTTCATCTCGTGTACCCGTACAGGTGAGCTTGTCCTTTTTATGTTGTGTGTTAGATCAGAAAGATTAATTTAGATGTTCATATAATTGACACAACTTTCTACTCCATTTAGTGGCAACAAAATGTCAGAGTGTGGTGAAACTCCTTTCTTGCTACAAGCTCGCGGTAACCGTTCTGTATTTCTGCGGATATGGGGTGAAGAGCTGCCGGCGTCCGCTCCTACCTCTGATGCACCGCTGTGTCACACAGTAAATAGGATTCTAGTGTACGAAGCTCACTCATCTAGGTAAGTCCAAAATACTACTACTGGTAATAAGTATTATAATTATTTATAAATCCGCAGTCTACGGTGAGCTGTTGTGGAGTGGCTAGCCCAGGACCTGAGTCCTTCAGAGAGTAATTGTTATCTACCCCCCCTCCTTTGGCTTGCCTTTTTTGGCCAAGGCAAGCTAAAGGCGAGGGTGGTGGAGGTGTTTAATCTGCGTAATAGCTCTACTCATGAGTTTCTCGTCACAGTGATTAACACCAGTGTACAACTCTCTACACCCTTAATAGCGGGATTTGAACTGGCTTCACTTTGGAAACCGTTCAAGCCCTCTAACCAACTAAGCCTTACGTTCTCATCGAGCTCCGTATAAGTTCTTATACGCTTGTTATAACTTGTTTGTGTTGTTAGCATCTCTGTATGGAGATTTTTACAAATTTCCAAAAATAAATAATTACTTAGAATAATTATTGTTTTGGCTAGAGAGAATGCTATTTTTCAGTACGTACGTAGCGGTCTCAAATTTTTATACGTTTTCTTAATAAACAGTTTTCTTTCCTAAGTATGGAATATCACTTTAAAAATTTAAAAACTTAAAAAAAAAGGTGATGGGCGGGAGTCAAGGATGATGCTTTGCGGAACACCAAAGGAGACTTTAAGATTATAATAGGATGACTGACCTTGAGATGTTGAAGTCTGTTGGGGAGATAATCTTGAAATAGTTTTAGTTGATTTTCTCTAATTCTTAAATATTTTAGATTCTTCAGTACGATGAGACTTACAATTCTATCAAAATCTACCCAAAAACAAAAGTAATATAAAAAAAATGGTCTGGCATTTTTTACTATTATCCAAGTTAAAGCTGGGTGAATGAGTAAATGAAAGGACGCATTATTGCTTTTATCCTTTTCTATGAAAGCTATATTCATAATTTGCAAGAAATTCAACCTTTTCAAGATATTTAATTAATCATAAATAAGATAATTTGCTAAATAGCTATTCATAATATGTTCAGGCTCGTGAAGGCGGTGTGTCCAGGAGGAGACGAGTCTCGTGCGGTACAAGTTTTCACAGAGGAGTGGTGGGCACGCGGCGCCGGGCGCGAGGCCGCATTGCTGGTGGTATGGGCAGCGCGCGAGGCGGGTGCAGCGCGGTTCTCGTGGATGGAGGTGTGGCGCGCGGCGGGCGCGGTAGGCACGGTGGGCAACGGGTCCGCGTGCGCGCACGAGTGCGTGTCGCTGAGCGCGTGCATGGCAGGCGCGCTGTGGTGCGACGGCGGCGAGGACTGCCCGGGCGGCGGCGACGAAGCGGGTGCGTGCGGCGCGGGCGCACGGCTGCTGGCGGCGCTGGGCGCACCGGCGGCGGCGGGCGCAGCAGGCGCGGCGGGCGCAGTGGCAGCGCTGGTGCTGCTGGCGGCACTGGCGGTGCGGCGGAGGCGGCGGCGCGCCAAGCGGCTGCTGGGCGCGCTGGCGGCGGGCCGACGCCTCACGGAGGAGCTGCTGTACGACGCGTCTCGCGCCTCGTCGGCCGCCTCTTCCTGACGCCGCGAGCGCTCCGTCGAGTACATCCACGTGGACCGCGAGACCACGGTGTGACGGAGCGCCGGACTCACGGTGCGGTGCGCGGGGACGCTACTCGTCTATAGTCGAATTTAATAGGAGAATGTGTCGGTCCTGTGAGAGAGTAATTTGTGATCGTACGCCTCACGTGTTCACGCTCGAGATTGCCAATTTTCGAAAACGTCACTGCCGACGAAATTATCTTAGCGTATTCGAATTACTTAAAACGATGGCGATCCTGTTCTTACCTATATTTTACTTTATATATCGAATAATAAAGCGACTTTACAAAGTGTCACATAAGTATATATAGTGTAAATAAGTGTACAGAGATGTTTCCTGGCCCGTGTGGCGCCGCGCGGTGCTCGCTCGGCGCCCTCGTGCAGGTGAGGATTATGTTTTGGTTATTATTGTTTTTGATGTGTATATTCTATGATGTTTTAATAAGCTATCCCGTCCCTCGTTTCTCTAAGTTATGGATCGCTAATATATAAATTAAATAGATTACAATAAAATTGACTTTTATTTTGTATTTTATAAACTCGTCATTAATACGGGAATAATTGGAAAAAACTGAGTGTTGTTTGCGGGATCCACACTTCATATGAATTTTAGAATATTAATACTTTAATTATTTCTTTAAAAGTTTACTTAAAAAATTACGGCTCGGTTGAGATTAATTTGTATTTCTTTTGTAGCGGAAAGCGTAAATCTTAAAAATGAATGTTTATTTAGAAAGTGTTGAACTTTGGGAGTTTGCAAGTTGTTATCGTAATTACAAGGTTTGTCGGGGCTCGGAGCTGCTGGGAGGCGAGGCGGAGGTGGAGAAGAGGCGCGCGGGATGTGTGCGGGGCGGGTGTGGAGAGAAGGGGGGGGGAGGAACCTGCGAGTTACGATGACCGCTTCTGTGAGAAAATGTTTGCTGAGCGTCTCTCCTGAGACTCGCTGTTGTTGCTCGCTGGAAAATTGAGAATGCGCGTTGATGTCTGACTCTTTCGACTCGAACGTGGGCAATTCAATTTCAATTTATGTTATTAAATATTGTATTACATTTTCAAGTTAAAGATTGCTTTTTTTATAGCTTCACGCTACAGCGTGCCCCGCTATATGCGATATACATATCGCATATAGCGGGGTAGACGAACCTAGTGTTAAGGGAACCTAGTGTTAAGACACTCCGTTCCTTATTAAGACTTATGTTTTCGTTGAACTACTGAGACATTGCATGTTGAGTTTCGGAGTTCAACCTCGCGCTTTGCTTTGTTCCAAAGCGAGAGAATGAAAATCTATACCTATAATAAAATCGTAAGGGATAGTTGTCTATGTATAGAAAATATGTAAGAAAAATGTAATTGCTGACACTTAAGAACGTAATAAAATCAAAAACAATGATTTTTAAAAATTTTGTCTGTTTTGTCTGGGTTTGAAGAAACGGTTCACGCTAATCTCAGAAACGGATTAACCGATTTAATTTCAGTTTTCAGTATTGTATTTTGATAAGTCCCTCTTAACATTTAGTGCTTGTTTGATTTTAATAAATTGATATATATAATATTATAAAATATATAAACATATATATAAAAATTTAAAATGTTATTCCACATATTGCTAAAAATAAGTGCTTTATTAAATTGGCTTATGGTAAAGTTCCATATGAGCGGTAATCATTGTAAATTTTCAACCTGTTGTTTCTAATTATTCGTCAAATGTATAAAATTATAATATTTTTTAAAAAATGATCGTATTTTCTAAACGGAATGACAAATAGATATAAATTATAGTATATAACTGAAGTTAAAGCACTAAACTTAGTAACGGTTAGCAAGAGCAATTTTTATTATTTTTATAGTTATTTTTATCCGACTACGGCGAAGCAAAAGGGAGGTTATTATTTTGACCAGTGTGTATATATGTGTAGATACAAGTATTTACTCCTTTATTATATAAATCCTTTAGATATGATGTACAATTTAAAATAGTACATGTCCTGATTTCCATATGAAAGGTAAATCGAACAATAAATTCAATTAGCGGTGGCGAGCGGCGTTGCGAAGTTCCGGTGGCGCGTAAACAGCCGCCCTCGCCCCTCGCCCTCCCCCGTCTTCGCCCTCATACCCAACTCACTAACTTCGGTTGTATTGGATTTACTTACAATACAATATATACTTGGTAATTTACGTATTTTTTAAAACTAAAACAAATATAATATGATAGGGATGTCTTCTTTGTTCTATGCGTCGATTTTATAAAATATGTTTAGTTTTTTTTTCACGCTATATCCCCGCGTATAGGAGGGTAGGCAGAGGGAACCTAGTGTGAACACTTCATGCCTCACTTTCTGCCACACAAAGCATTGCGTATTGATTGGTGGGACTCAACGCCGCTCTCTGTCTTGGTATGAGAGCAAGGACATAAGAATATTAACATATAGTAATTCATTACCCCGAGTGGGAATCGAACCCCCAACCGTCGCTCACACAGTCACACGATTGTGCCACTACGTGATGACGACGAATTTAGTAGTAATGATTTAATAAAGTAAAAATTAAATGAATTTGATAGCAAGGTCATGTAACAAAAAAAAAGTAAAATATAAATAATAAAACGTGTTCCCTCTAAATTAAATAAAAAAATAGCGAAGGTCAATAGGAATCGTGTCCGATGAAACAGTGATAATCCCAGTCGAGAGTCATGAAGCGGTGTCGAGAGAGCGGCTGTCGAGGCAGAGAGGGCGGGGAGGCCCGGGGAGGACGGGGAGTGTAGGGGCGCGAGGTGAACTTGACACGCGTGGCCGCGCTCCTCGCTTGAATATTCAACACGCGCCGCATCCACATTGTGTTGTTTGTAGAGTGAGCTCCCTCCTACTTGTACATCTGAGAGGTCGTGCTAGCATATTCAATTTTAAGTTTTTTTTTGTTTTGAACCGAATTCTGTTTTATTTTTTAAAGAAGGAGGTTCTGTATTTATTTACAATAATTTTTTATGTATATCCGTTGATTTTTAACAATTGTTGGCCGATTTGGAATGTTTTCTTTTCTTATTTGCAAGTTAGGATCTGATTCTGGGATCCCATAAAAATCGAGGGAAATCATCGAATTTTGTAGGCACTTACTATATGTTTCATATAATTTCTTATAATAATCATATATTTACTTCTTGTAGTCATCATTTGATGATGTTACTGAGATGATGATGACGAAGAAAAATCAACATCTAAATGATTAAGAGTATAGAGGGCAGTATTTTAAATAAGGATAAGCTGATGATTGTAGGTATTATTCCTTAACTTCTAGTGGTTAATTTCTGTCTTTGTTCTTGCCTATATTACCTTGTATATTATGTGAAGATAATCAATAAACTGAATAATATAGCTATTATTTGGAGGGCCGATGAAGATGTTAAAATTAATATAATGGCTCAACGGTTTTTCAAAAATCAATAAAATAAAAAAAATATACAAAAGTATGGTGTTTTGGTTTATTAAGATATAGTAAAGAGTTTCGATTTCTCTTTCTTTAAAAATTGTGTAAGTAATTGAAAGTAAAATGTTAAATAGAAAGAAAGTAAAAGTTAAAATATTATAGTAAATGAATATTAGTGGAATTTAATTAAATTATTTAAAAACAAGACATTATGTATTCTCTTCAGATTTATTATAATGAAGATAACTAGAAAATTAATATCACACTGAAACTGCGGCTGCCTCGTAGCGCTACCATGTAGCAGGCTCGTAGCGCGTCCGTAGCACATCTTGTCGTAATACATCTGTCGTAGCGTATAGCTACGTAACTTATAATATAATATATTGTATGAGCACATTATAAATGTTATTGTGTGTTTTTTTTGCTTAGTGAAGTGAACTATACGAGGTCGTCGTGGCACAAGGGTACAAGCGTGTGTTGTAACGCGACGGTTGTGCGTTCTATTCCCACTCATTATTATTTATTAATGTTTTAATTAATAACGCAATTAATTATTATTTATTAATATTTTTATTTCTTCGAGCTTCAACTAAAAAAGCACGGTGCTGAGATCCGCTACTTAAGACACAATACAGCCTCGAAAATACAGCTTAACACTAGATTTCCTCTACATACTCACCTATATGCGAAATACTGCAAGAATCTGATAAAAAAGTGAACTATAAAATAACGAACAATAAAATCCTACTATATTTATTTTACTGTCAACTAACAAAGCGATATGTACATTGTGTTGCTAATTTTCGACTTCAACTTACTTGCAAGTACAGAAGACATAAGGAAATTAAGATATACCTTCAATGTCATTTACCTAATAATAATAATAATAATATGAATGTAAAAAGTCAGGGTGGACTAATATAAATTATTATATTTCTATTAAATGAAGCTTAAGTTTATTACCCGACTGTGCAACTGGAGGGTAATGTTTTTATCAGTTTATGTATGTATGTTTCTTTCAATGTGGTACTGTAGATACCACACGAAATGGGATATCATCGAATAGATATTCAAAAACGAATTAAATTTAAGATTCAGCTTAGAATATATATAAATAATATTAATAACTATTGTTGCTACTTAAAACAGGTACTCTTTAGTATTTCGTTACTCTCCCCTTATTATATTAAATCCCTCAAAGAAATTATTATATTATAAGAAATTATAAGAAATTATTCTTTGTACTTACGAAGCAAATAAATACGAACAAAAGATGTGAAATAAAAACAACAAAAATGCGACTTCGCAAGTTTTTAAAAAGGAAAAACAAATCCAATTGTTCATCAAGATTAACAGTTGGGACCCATTTATAGGGCTTGTGAAGATTAATTGAATATCTTGAATATCTTTTTAAATTATAACGAAATTATATAAAGTTTTTACATAAATTGTAGCTTTTGTTTTATTTTGATGTATAAGTAATATTACTGTAAAGTTTCATTTAAATCCGTTCATTACTTTTTGCGTGAAAGCGGAACAAGCATTCATCCCTCCATACTCTCGCATTTATAATTACTAATCTCATTTTATCTTACTACTGTAAGATAATATAACATGTCTGAGATATAATATGAGAGGCCAATCGTGGCGCAGCGGCATGAAGTGTGACTGTAAAATCGACTGGTTGTGGGTTCGATCCCCACTCAAGGAGATTAAATATTTACTTAAATTTATATTTCCATTTCTTTGCTCTGGTGTCGAGGCTAAGCGCGGCGTTTAGTTCTGCCACTCAACACGCAATGCCTCCAGAATTCGGCAGAAAGTGGGGAAAGGAGTGTCTTAACACTAGGTTCCCTCTGTCTACACTGCTGTGTGCGGGATACAGCGTGAAGCTGAGATATAATATACTGTAAGATAAGATAAGATATCTTACGCGGCAAGTTGACTTCCGCAGTGGCAGTCACCCAACGGCGACTTTTTTTTACGTGTAGCTCAAATTTCCCAGTAATTATAACCGCTTTCTGTGAGAACTCAACTAATATTGAGCCTCTTGATAGGTTGAAAGTCTGTTGTTTCTCTATATTAAATGATATTTTGTTACAGCTTTAAAATAATTTTCATATTTGTATCAATCAAATTTAAGATCAGTTTGATAAAAACTACGTGGTGCAATAAGATAGCGACTGGTTGAAAAGCGATGGTATTGAGTTCGGTTACCATTCTTGGAAATAAATTATTCTATCTCCCCTCTGTGTACGATAAAACGCAAAGTTCGTCATAGAAGTGTTAATACAGGATGTTTTCAATTCAAACATTAAGCGAGAAAAATAGCGAGATCAGAACATCCATGTTTTATATTGTGTGTATGTTTGTGAAAGTTATGCAAATCTGAATCTGAAAACTTAGCGTCAAGACATTTCCTTTAAGACATTTCTGATCTCCACTTTCCGCCAAATTCTGGGAACATTGCTTGTTGAGTAGCGGAACTCAACACTACGCTTTGTCTCGTTACCACAGCGAGAAAATAAAATTATGAAATATTTCTCAATTAAGTTCTAATTATAAATGTCTCAATTAAGTTCTAATTATAAAAGTCCATAATTTAATGTTTACAAATTTTCCAGTCCTCGCGTCACGTACAATAGACGCTTGTCGTCGTGCATACAACACAGTGCATTTTGTAGTACAAAGTTGTAGAAGTGATTATTTGGCGGATATTGCGACTTAACAGCGACGGCACCTAGTTGTATCACAGAGGCGGCCCGGCGCGCTCACTCGTGAACATTTAACGAACCGACCTAAAATACTTTTAAAATAGTCCAAATAAAAAAAATAGTTAAAATAGTCAAAATAAAATCTACGTTCAAATCCTAAATACGAGAAGAATTATCTTTTAACAACTAAAAATCATGAAATATTTTTTTAATAGCAGTTTCTCATAAAATAAGAGTCCAAACAAAATACCAAGTTAAAATAGTTAAAAAAAATCCACCTTCAAATCTTAAATACAAGAAGAATTGGCTTTTAACAACTAAAGAACTCAAAATGTTTTTAATAGAAATTTCTGTACGGAAATAGTAAATGTTTTAGCTTCACAAACCTTATTTCCAGACAAAAGAAGGCGCGCCAGAAACTTGAACAAGCACAGGTTAAATTAAAAGACGTTCTAGATAAGAAATGGCTGGCGGCGGGCAGTTCCCTATTATACTCGACCCGGGCATGTTTCGGTTCTCCACTGAACATAAAATGTCAACCATAATTTTTCTAAAAAAAATGATTGAAATAATGCTTTATTGTTCTCATTTCACGTTTAAAGGAGCAAAGCGGGCAGATTGCCGTCGGTGCTAACGGTGCGCTTGCTGACGGAATTGATGTGCAGCATGTCTATATATTTTTATATACGTATATATTTGAGGCCAGTCGTGGCGCAGCGGCACAAAGTGTGACTGTAAAACCGACTGCTTGTAGGTTCGATCTCCACTCGAGGAGATGAAATATTTACTTAAATTTATATTTCCATTTCTTCGCTCTGGTGTCGAGGCAAAGCGCGGCGTTGAGTTCTGCTACTCAACACGCAATGCCTCCAGAATTCGGCGGAACGTGGGGAACGGAGTGTCTTAGCACTAGGTTCCCTCTGCCTACCCTGCTGTGTGCGGGATACAGCGTGAAGCTGTATATATTATATACTATTATTGCATTTTGTAGAGGAATAAATTCAAAATATTGTAAAATTTTGGCTACTGGTAAATTTATCTCTAATAGAACTTTTTCCACTCAACCTGCGACAAAGTAAAAATTTATTAGTAAAAATCTGTTAGTTAATAAAATATACTGGATATTTGATTCTTTTATAATTAAATAAGGGGAAAACTGCAATCTAAGCTGAAAGAAAACAAAAAAAAAACGATAATTTTTTTTTTATTTCATTTTCAGAGCTAGATTTTTCTGAAGCCAGTCGTGGCGCAGGGGCACAGAGTGTGACTGTAAAATGGACTGATTGTGGGTTCGATCGAAAATATTTACTTCCATTTATGTTTTAATTTCTTCGCTCTGATGTCGAGGCAAAGCGCGGCGTTGGGTTCCGCCACTCAACACGCAATGCCTCCAAAACTCGGCCGGAAACGGTGTGTCTCAACACTAGGTTCCCTTTGCCTACCCTGCTGTGTGCAGGATACAGCGTGAAGATGATTTAATTTTATTTTTAATTTTAACGTGAAACACGGGTTCTTCTTTTAATGTGAAGTAGAGTAAAGCGGGCTGGATATGGCGGCAAATGGCGACAACGGACGCGGCGAGAGCGTACGGCGACGGCAACAATTAGGGGCCGCCGAATATGAAAAGGATCACAATTTAATTAAAAGCTTTGCTCGGCCGCTCTAATCTTGTTACAAATTTGTCCTGTTTCAAATTTACCAAACTGAATTAGCTTACCTATTCACGACGCACTTCTTTACGTTTCTGTGAATATTTGTCTTAAACGTTGTATTTAATTTTTTTAACTGTATTCAATTGAGTTAGATATACTTTTTGAGTCTATAAAATAAAAATGTACAATTTATGGTGTTTAGATGTTTAAATTTTGGCATGCATAATTAATTGCATAAAATAAAAAATGTGGCTTATCTCTCTCTTTTTCCATAAAAAAAAATTGTTACGTCATCGAGTACCGTTTATAATATACACATTCACCACACGCACACACATATCGTTTCATAATTTCTTTTTTTAACTGTATCTCGCATTTTACAGGGTAGGCTGACTGAATCTAGGATCCTTTAGAATCCTTTCCTCACTTTTCACTGATTTCTGGAGGCTTTGCTTGTTGAGTGGCGGAACTCAACGCCACGCTTTACCTTGTTGCCAGTGCGTGTAAAAAAAAGGTAGGTATAGGTGAAAAAAACTTCGGGGCAGTTGCTTGTAGGCAACGGCTCTTATTGGAAGATAACTCCTGTGAAGTTGTTATTGGGTGATACATATCACTTATTGCAATTACGAAGAATATCTTTCCAAATAAAAAAAACTTAATTTCCTCGAGTAGGAATCGAACTCACAACCTGTCTCGCTTACAATGCACCACGACTATATTACAATATAGTTTTATTAAATTAATTTCTATAAAATATTTATAAAACAATTCGCGAATACGAAGTCAACTAGTCCAATATAATATTTAAGTACCGGTATTTACGTCGGAGTCCCGTAGCGGCTCGTGGCGGATGAATGAAACAGCGGCGCGAATAGTTAGATGGAGGTCGGTCACAGCGCTCCAACTCAACCCAACTTTTAATGAACTACTTCTCCGTCATTATTATTGGCTCCTACTTGAAAAATATAAAAATAAATTTTATTAAGAGGTCAATCGTGGCTGGTTCGATTCCCATTCGAGAATATTAAATATTTCATATTTTCAGTTCTTCGCCTTGGTGTCGAGGCAAAGCGCGGCGGTGAATTTCGTCACTCAACACAAAACAGAGTGTTTTAACTCTAGGTTCTCACTGTATATCCTGCGATGTGCGTTATACAGCGTGAAGCTGTTTTTATTGTTTTAATTAACTCGTATATCAATTATTATTTTATGTAGTGTTTGTAAATACAAAAATATAATAATTTAATAGATCTTTTAATCATTATGTTTAAAAATAATTCTTCTTCTTTTCTTTTTTCTAATTAATTCTTCATCGATAAACTTTAATAAATGATTCAAGTATCCATCAAAGCAAATGCTGCAGACTATCAATTCAGCTTATAAAATCCTAAATTATTTGCTTTTCAGAGTTGTTTTCTTAAGTAGTTCCATAGATAAGTAGACATTGTTGCAGACTTATTAAGTAAGGGTAGCGGTATTGAAAAGTGCCCGCGTCGTAGACATAGCGCCGTGCACGATACTCACTGAGCTGACTAATTAATGGGTATTAAGGACGGGTGACCGCCTCCATACAATACCTACATATATACCTGTACAGTGTACACCACCTATTACAGGTATTTGTAATAAGCAAGATCAGCTTTATATATTGATTTTTACTGACTATATATTCCTATACAATACATAATATTAGGGACTCTTATATTTAACTACTAGCGGCCCGCCCGCGACTTCGTCCGTTTAAGCTACATGATTATTGATCTAATAAACAGAAATAACTTCTAATTTGATTTTTATTCCTTTATTTAATCTGTAATATTCTAATATGATTTTTTTACTACATTTTCTTAATTTATACAAGGACTTTTGATTGTTTTGAATTAAACAATATGACCAATGTTGATATTTATTTATGGTAAGTTATTTAGTTTAAGCAAACAAACAAACAAACTTTTCGGCTTTATTATATTATAGATAACGTTCGTATATAGTATAGATAACGTTCATAAATACCAACACACAATCAATCACGTATCTTGCGCTCAGTGGATGTCGGTATTGTAATTTGGTGCAAAAAACCGTAATTACAATAATTACTAATCGATGCCTTATCGCTAATCGGGTTTCAGCTAATTGCAGTCATTACAGCCTTTGAATGAATTGAGATAGAGACGTCGAGAGTACAAGCAATCTAAATTTAATCATTATCCTGAATTATAAAATTTTACAATGTTTCTTCCCATTGAAACCCGCACGTAGCACGCACGGTAGGCTAGGCAGAGAGGAACTGGGAACCCAGTGTTAAAGCATTCCGTTCTTATTATGATAGTTCCATTCCCCATTTTCTGCCTAAATTATAAGGCAAAAGCCCGACCTTATGTTCCGCCACTCAACACGCAATGCCTCGAAAAATCAGGCTGAAAGTGAGGAACGGAGTGTCCTTGCACTAGGTTGCTTCCACCTACTCCGCCATATGCGAGATACAGCGTGAAACTGATAAAAAGAAAGATACGAAACAGTGACAGCTCTATACCTTCAATAGATACAGATCAGTAGGTACCCACCCACTTACTTAAGAGGACTTTAAGCACGTTTCAATTACTAAATATCTAAAGCAAGTAGTTAGTAGTCAGTGTAGTCCGGGGGGCTACAATTAAACTCCTAGGGGATTACGTGGAGTCAAGGAAGCGATTACAGAAGTTTACCAACAGCGAGAACTTAGATTTATCCCCAGCTCCACCATCGACACGGGCGAGTTCACGTTGCTTGTATTAGATGAGACTCTTTAAGTATTTGTATCATGATATTAGGTTTATACGAAATACTTCTTTCCAAATAATAAATATTTTTTCAGCTTCACACTGTATCCTGTATGTAGTCCCCTACTACATACAGGATGAGGCAGAGAGTTAGAGGGAACCCAGTATTAAGACAATGAGTTTCTCACTTTTCCTCCGAAATTTCACATCATTGGACGTTAAGTGCTGGAACTCAACGTTGCACTTTGCCTTGTTACCGGAGTGAGGAAATAAAAATATTTAAAAATTAATTTCCCTGAACGGAAATTAAACCAGACACCATTACACGCTTGAGTCCTTGCATTTAAATAAAAAATCTTAAGCAATTAATGATTATTTATAGTTAATATGTTCTTAAATAAATAAATAAATCAGCTTCACGCTGTATTCCGCACGGAGCAGGTTAGGCAGAGGTAACCTAGTGTTAAGACACTCCGTTCCCCACTTTCTGCCGGATTCTGGAGGCATTGCGTGTTGAGTGGCAGAACTCAACGCCGCGGCTTGCCTCGACACCAGAGCGAAGAAATGGAAATATAAATTTAAGTAAATATTTCATTTCGTCGAGTGGGGATCGAAGCCACAACCAGTCGGTTTTACATTCACACTTTGTGCACCTGCGCGACGACTGGCCTGGAATGCCATTAATAGTTCTTCAGCGCCGTGAGTGTTTAGGCTTTTATAATTTGGTCATATAAGATAAATAATACAAAAATGTAGAATAAAAAATATAATAATATTATTAAAATGATACATTATGAATGAAGTACGGACATAATAGTAGAGTAATTCTCTCGTTCTCTAGTTCATAAAGTATAATATATGAATAAGTGTTACTGCTAGCGCGTTAGGAGTCGTGACACGCGCGGAGTTCCGAACTCGGCGGGCTCCTCGTAAATATACCTGCAGAAGTACCAGCGAGGGAGGTCCACCAGGTACACACTGAGTTACGGAACAGCCAGAGACAAGTATATTATGATTTTGTTGTCGTTTTAAATAAGAACAATAGGTATTTGTTGCTTTGTACTCTTAACACGTTATATCCCACATATAGGAGGGTAGGCAGAGGGAGCTTAGAGTTAAAACACTCCACACCCCACTTTCCGTCGAATTTTCGGAGACATTGTGTGTTGAGTGGAGGAATTCAACGCCGCACTTTGCCGACGTCGCCTCTCTCTTACTACTACTGTCGAAATCAAATAATTTTAAATATTGTATAATTTTTTTCAACATGAAAGTTCTAATAAATATTAAAATGTAAGTTGAAACAGAAACACCGTCGAGACGGAATGTGAAAACCAGGTAACGATACACATGTTTGTGTGTTCCGTTCTCATTTAAAAATCAATCATTTTCTATTCCATGTCGAAATACAAACATTGATTGAGCTACTCAATATTTTTAAGTTTTTTAAGAATCAATGAGATACAGATACTTTCATATACCAATATATGAAAAACTATAAAAATAACAATTTAGATTTTTGACTTTAAATATACTTCTACATTTCTTTTCAAGTATATCAGTTCAGAATTGATTTAACACATGATTTGGTATTAAAGTAGCTAGTGTCGTTAGCGCACAGTAGATACCTATTGCACGTATCGTTCGAAGGTGGCAAGTTTGTATTGAAGAGAGATATTCCACAGCTGTCGACGCAAAGTTCCGCCACCTCGCGAACTGCCGAACTAGTATCATTAAAACTTGCCAGAACTGTGGCTGAGATATGGCTTCGTTGATAACGTGTGAGTCGTGACTGCTTCTATGTACATACGAGTTTTAGATTATACAAACATCTAAATTTCATTTGTATTATTAGTAGTGAACTTAGTGTTTATTTTGGTAACACAACTCTGTTTTAGTTCTATTTTGTCAGTGAGTAATTTTATTAAAATGTTAGCAAGAGTATAATAGGCCAGTCGTGGCGCAGGGACAAAAAGTGTGACTGTTAACGCGACTGGTTGTGGGTTTGATTCCCACTCGAGGAAATTAAACATTTGTTTAAATTTATATTTCCATTGCGGGATATTTAGTTAGCAAGTATTATCAGAGGGATGACGCGCGTCGTGTTACATTTTTAAATAAAAGTCTTGTATTTTAATGTATTCCGACGTACTTTGCGTCTACCGTCGATGCTTCCGAGCTCAATTTAGGTTAAACTTAACCAGAAATCAAATTAGTTATTTTCATTTTAACTAACGTCCATTTTTTAACTAACGTCAATTGCATTTCACGATCTATTGATGATTTGTTTTGTAGTTTTTTTGGGTCCAACTTTTTTTTAACTTCACGCTGTTTTTTGCACATCCCGCGGGATAGGCAGAGGGAACCTAGTATTAAGAAACTCCTTTTCCTCGAGTGAGAATTGACCTAATATTCCGTAGCGTTTACAGTCACACTTTTGTGCCCCTGCGTGACGACTGGCCTCGCCGAGGAGATCAGAAATTCATCGAATAATTAATGTGTATCCACGCGCAAGTGACCACCGGCTTTATGTGAGGAACCAAAACTTTTAGCTACCTTTTAACTATGGATTTCAAAGGCATATGGAAATCACGAGAGTACTAGGAAAATAATATGTACGATGTTTGATGAAATATACGAGTATGTTATTTAAAAGTAATAAAAAACCTCCAATCTTCGGCGGAAAGTGGGGAACGGAGTGTTTTAACACTAGGTTCCCTCTGCCTACCCTTCTGTGTCCGAGAAACAGCGTGAAGCTGGTTTTATTTTTTATAAAAAATTTTGAGGTCAGTCGGGGCGTAGGTGCCTAGACTGCTATGTGTCAATGAATACAAGGTAGGAACTTAATACTCTTAGGAACTGCTAGGGATAAAGCGTTATGCTAAAAAAATCATATCCCAAAGGTGGGTCCTTTGATATGTGATCTTACTTTAGCGTCGCCTTTTCACTTACGTATTTGTGCGTTGATAATACTAATTTTTAGCGGCTCAACACGCAATGTGTTGAGTGGCGGAACTCCACGCCGCGCTTTGTCTCGACACCAGAGCGAACAAATGAAATATAAATTATAAAATTAAATAAATATTTCATTTCCTCGAAGTAGACTATGAGCTAAATAAAAAAAAATTGTAGTTCAGTTTCACATCTATCCCGAATATACTAGGGTAGGTAGAAGCAACCAAGTCACTCAGTTCCCCACTTTCCGTCCAATTTACACAAAAAATTCTCTTCCTTCATAAAAAGAAATGTTAACAAGAAATCATGCATAAACAATTCAACAGTTTAACTAGTTCATAAAAAAAAGTATTTGACTTTTTTTTTGTTATATTCCTTACAATTATACTCGAGGGAATACGGGACAAGGATCATAAGGATATTTGCAAGACAAACAACAGGGGCTCAGGCAAAAGAATGGTAGCCCTCGTTGTTGGAGCGGCGGGTTAAGTGTATGCGGCGAGACCGAGACGACTCTACACTCCACATACTACAAACTACACTGTAAGCTTTATTATACATATGTGTATATTGAATGGTGTACTTGGCACGGCTAATATTTTTTTTCGTATGTATGTATGTATATACGAACTATTGACTTGTCAATTTTTCTCCTTTTAAATCGTGTAGGGAGGTTTATAAGGTAATAAGTTTACTTCGATGTCAGTCGTCGTGTAGGAGAACACGCGTGTGCAGACTGCAAACGCGGTGGGTTGCGGGTTCGATTCCGACTAGAGGAAATGAAATATTTAATATTTTCATTTCTTAACTCTTGTGTCGAGGCAAACTGTGGCGTTGAGTTCGACAACTTAACATACAATGCCTCCAGCATTCGCAGAATTCGGCGGAAAGTAAGAAACGGGAGTGTCTTAATGAAACCGTTAATATTAACAACTGCGAAACGTTTTGATCAAGTCCCGTACTAAAAATAAAATGTGATATTAAATTCTATATATGTATTATATTATAGAACTTAATATTACATTTTATTTAAAAAAAAAATAAATCAGCTTCACGCTGTATCCCGCACACAGCAGGGTAAGCAGAGGGAACCTAGTGTTATGACACTCCGTTCCCACTTTCTGCCGAATTCTGGAGGCATTGCGTGTTGAGTGGCAGAGTTGAACGCCGCGCTTAGCCTTGACACCAGAGCGAAGAAATGAAAATATAAATTTAAGTAAATATTTCATCTCCTCGAGTGGGGATCGAACCCACAACCAGTCGATTTTACAGTCACCACCTCGTGCCGCTGCGCCACGACTCACCTCCTCGGTCTCCTCGGCCTCACTACATTTTATTTTCTATAATAAATCAAGAACATTTACTTAGTTAATAAAAACACGAGCAATCCACGTGACCGTAACAAGTAGCACATCTCTCTAATTAGATTACGACACAACGCGCGCTCTAATGCAATAACGCCCGCCGGCACAATTGTATTAAACGACGGCTCTAGCTCACACGAGTCGCCGCCAGTCACCCAAATACACCGACACCGAGACACCGCGACACTCACAGACACTGTACACTGTAACCAAATCCTCTATTCCCTAATGTTTTAGAATGGTCGAACTAGCAAATATGTATAATGTATTATATGTATGTCGCCATACAATTCATTAGTAAGTCTTGACACGGTATAGTTTCAACTTATGAGTGGAATATACGGATGTTGAAGGTGATTATAAAATATTTTGAAATATATAATTTCTAATATTAATTTTAAATATTAAATACAAATAAAGTTGAATTTTGTTCAGAATAGTCGTGGCGCAATGGCACAAGCGTGTGACTGTTAATGCGACAGGTCGTGCATTCTGTTTCCACTTGAGAAAATGAAATTTAATATCATCTTTTCTTCGTTCTGGTGTCGAGGCAAAGCACGGCGTTGAGCTCCCACTTAACACGGAATGCTCCGAAAAATTCAGTGGAAAGTGGGGGGCGGAGTGTATTAGCACTAGGTTCTCTCTGGCTACCCTGTTGTGTGCGAGATACAGCGTAAAGCTGATTTGATTCAATTTTTATAAGATTATTTTGTTGTCCGTCTGTAAAGAACATTTATCTCAAGATCGCGTGAATGTATTAAATCTGAAAGCACAGAAAAAAATCTAACTTCTAGGTCAAGGCAATCTAAAGTTACGAGCGTTTCATCGATTTTGCTGCATTCCCGGTTCCATTTTTATCCTTTTGGTTTATTTATGTCCCCTCTTCAGGGTGTCGTAACCCTGAAAAGGGAAAATAAATAAACCATTTTTTATATAATTGATTGATTGTTTATTACTTTTTAAACAGCATACAAGGAAATAAAAAAAAAATTAAAGGATTTAAGAAAAATGCACTTTTTTATTATTCTTATATTTTGTTCCTACGTAAAAAAAAAACACAGAATAGAAACCCTAAACCACAGTGGATATTTTTAGGGAGACGCCTCACATACCTACTGCGGCTGTATCGATTCCCGTTATCCCGTACGTATGAATAGAGGTAAGCCCTAGCTAATATATCGCAATCACCGGAAGTTGTGCAACTTGTGGGAGGGTAATTAGTTTTAAATGGATATATGACGAGAGGTAATCTCGTATTAATTCGTTATATCCGTAAGTCAAACGCACTCACGTCATTCGACAACCGACATCTCTGATGATGATCATTAACTTGCTTGTACAATGTCACTAAATATATTTTTAGTAAATTTTATATACATCGATATGTATATTTTTAGTGAAAGCATTTTTACAACTTAGATTAGATCAGTGTTCAATATAAATTAATAACTGTCTCAATATGTCGAAAGTAGGCCAGTCGTGGCGCAGTGGCACAAAGTGCGACTGTAAAACCGACTGGTTGTGGGTTCGATCCCCACTCGAGGAGATGAAATATTTACTTAAATTTATATTTCCATTTCTTCGCTCTGGTGTCGAGGCAAAGCGCGGCGTTGAGTTCTGCCACTCAACACGCAATGCCTCCAAAATTCGGCAGAAAGTGGGGAACGGAGTGTCTTTACACTAGGTTCCCTCTGCCTACCCTGCTGTGTGCGGGATACAGCGTGAAGCTAATTTAATTTTTAATTTAATTTTTATATGTCGAAAGTACGGCAGCGGGAAAGTTAGAGCGATCTCAAAGGAAAATAAGAATAAACTAAACAAGTCAGGAAGGCATCGTGGCATGAAGGCACCCTCCGGGATGCCTTTTTACATGGGGGTAGGTCTCATCGTACGTAATGGTATATTTACCTCGCCAGAGGTAAATATTATTCTACACGCCAGTATTTGGCCAATACTGGCGTGTAGGATAATACTTACCTCCGGAGTAACATAGATTGTGCTGTCTAACTCAAAATGTATTCTTTATATTTTTTAAATATTCTAATTAATTTATGGCAAAAAGGCTGAAATACCAACCAATTCTGTACTTAGTGGAAAATAATAGTGTTAGTGTAGTGGATTCGAACAAGCGTTGCACGTCTAATAAATGTAGAGAACGGAGTGTCTTATCACTTGATTCCTTGTGTTTGCCTGAAACTAAAAAAAGTAAATAAGACTACAGTTAAAAATGAATTTATTTGTACAATTGTGCAGTCAGCCGAGCACAAGTTGTTCAGGGGTCGTTTTCCTCGCACTTTGTGAGAGTATCACACGACGCACCGCGCAGTGCCAGCGGACCGCAGTCACCTTTGAAATAAATAAACTCAAATAGATTAGACACATTTTCGATATTTTAATAAGTTTTTTATGGTTTTTTTAGCTTCACTCTGTATCTCATGTAATAGGGTAGACAGACGGATCCTAGTGTTAAGACTCTCTATTCCTAATTCCATTTGATTGTTTGTTATAAATGATAAATACAACCTATTTTGATATATAGGTATATAATATAGTGCAACTTTAAGCATCACTGTCTTAATGGACTCGATAGATTTGTTATTCCCGAAAGAATTTATTTCCCGTAATCTCAGGTATTGACTTGGAACGAACGACTTGGATTCACAAATAGTTGCTTCTGCCGTTTGCAATATTTCCAGATTCTAGAACTGAGAGACATTGCAATCAGTTTTGATCTTTTATTTACTTTTATTTACTTCAAGCTTATGCTTGCTAGTGTAGAACTGAGTAGCGTACAATAAAAAATTAAAAATATGAAGTCTGTTTTTTACCATATGTGGGAAACCTAATAATACATCGATAAATAGAAAATAAATACTAGCCTATGTCGGAAAAAAATAGTGATGTCATGTACAGAAAGAAGTTGGCGCGTACAGAGTAGGCACTAGCGCCACAGAAAATAAAAAAATATAAATTAAGATAGATTTTTAAACTGTTAGCGTTGTGTTTAGCATTCTTCCAACACCGTATAGTCTGAAGTTGCCCGCACATAGTAGGGAATAGACAGAGGGAACCTGGGCATCAAGTGTTAAGACACTCTATTCCCATCAAGACATTTCCATTCCTCACTTTCTTTCGAATTCTGGAGGCGTTGCGTATTGAGGTGACGCATCTCCACGCCGCGATTTGTTTTGCGTTACCAGAGCGAGGAAATGTAAACATTAAATATAACTTAAATATTAAATATTAGTGAAAGTTGAACCCACAATCTATCGTGTTTACTACGTACATACCACTCTTGTGCCCCTGCGCCACGACTGGCCTAAAAGAACTTAAGGTCTTTTTAATTGCAAATGGGAACGTAATGTTAAGACACTCCGTTCCCCACTTTCCGAATTGAGTGTTGAGTGACGGAACTCAACGCCGCCCTTTGCCTCGACACCAGAGCGAAGAAATGGAAATATAAATTTAAATAAATATTTCATCTCCTCGAGTGGGGATCGAACCCACAACCAGTCGATTTTATAGTCACACTTTGTGCCACTGCGCCACGACTAACATCAGATACATATAAATAAAAATTTATACATACACGTCGTTTAAAAATAATTATAATTTTAAACAAAATGAACGTATGGTTGAGTGGTCAGAGCCCCTGGTCGGTTTCCAGGAGGCGCGGGTTCGAGTCCCGCTACGTTCAAATTTTTATATGTTTTCTAAATAAGTACATTGAAGGGTGATTTAAAATCGTAAAGGAAGTTATGTTTCAAAAAGAAATTTATTAAATACAAATATTTCTTATTAGTTATTATACATATATGTACTAAATAATTAATTAACACTGCATAAACATGATCATATTTTTAAATACATAGCACCTAAACCTTCACGTTGTATACGTTCACACATATAGAGGGAAGAGGTAACGTGGGAAAATAGTGTTAAGACATTTCGTTCCCATTAAGACACTTTCTCACTTTCCGCCGAGTTCTGGAGTTTTTTCATACACTAATAAGAGCGGAGAAATGGAAATATCTAATATTTCATTTCCTTGAGTGGGAATCGAAACCACAACCTGTCGAGTTTGCAGCCCTGTTCACGAATATACCGGCGTCACGTTCATACATCGGTAGATAGTTTAATATACCATCTCCAAGTCGATCAACGCTTAGGATCTCTTCAAGTCCGTGCACGTTCAGGGGTCCCGGGGCAGCGGCGTGACGGCGCGACCCGCTGTCACGCTGTGTCGTAAAAACATCTATAGTATTCAACTCGCACTGCGCTCCGTTTCGTTCCGCTTTAAATACAAAACTCCACGCTTTTAAATTGAAATCGTGTCGGATCACGTTCGTCCGGCGCGGCGCCGCGCGTTCTACGGTGGATTTTATTTGTTAATACAATTTTCTTTAATCGGAAATAGGTTCGATTGTTTTCGTATAAAAATGTTGGAATTTGAGTTGAGAATATTTTTCAAATTATAATATTTAAGAACTCCAGATAAAATAATCTCTAAAAAGTAAACAAGCAACTAGACAAGAGGAGATCTTTAAACGGCTGAACCTATTTTCATGATTAAGCCACCAATTAACCCAACGTTCAAAGAAAAAAATAAATCAAAATCAGTCCATCCGTTCAGAAGCTACAACACCACAGACATACATACTAGATATTCACATACACACATACAAACACATGAAGCTATAACATGTGAGATATAACTTTTTCGTCATTCTTTAAAAATATAATGAAGCAAAAAGTAAGGCACTAAGAAATTTCTTCCCCAATTACGAGTATGTCGACAGAGCAACTTGTCCCTTCCACCTGTATACTATACAGTGTACAACACTCACCTGCAGACCTCCCCAGATTTAGTACCATGTTCTAATTAGTCGCCGTCCCCGTAGTCACAGCCTCTTTCACAATAAATACAGATAAATATAATTCAATATTTTTCGGAAGTATCAAGAATAAAACAATCTAAACAAAGCTTGGTATTTACTGTGATATTGTAGTCGAATTGTCTTTGAAATATTATAAAATATAAAATAATATGTTGTCTTGTTTTGTCCTGTCCTGGCCGGTTTCTAGGAGGCGCGGGTTCGAGTCCCGCTACGTTAAAATTTTTGTACGTTTTCTAAATAAGTATATGTTGTCTTATCTATCTGTTACGTTCTCTTACTAGTTATAAATTTTTAATTTATTATTTAGGGTGGCTCTATGGATAAAAAGCCTTTATGATTACAGGCTCACATGAAATATAAATTTTAATAATATTGCTGGAATGTCTAGAACATAGGAACTTGTATGATTTTTAATTTGTAACCTTAATATTAATACTCCATTGAGGCTGTCGTCGGCATAGGCATCCAAGCGTGTAAAAGTAAACACGTCGGTTTGGGGTTCAATTCCCTCTCGAGGGAATGGAATATTTAATATTTTCATTCCCTCGCTCTTATACCATGGCAAACTGCGGCGTTGCGTTCCGCCACTAAATACGCAATGGCTTAAGAATCCATCGGAAGTATCTTAATGAGGAACGTATTTCAACATTAGGTTCCAAGGTTCCCTTTGCCTACCGTGCTATGAGCATGAAGCTAAATATATATTAAACTCATAATAGCGAGAGGCAGCCGCAAAGTTAAAATAGGGTATATTAACATTATATTTCATACATAAAATTTTTCCTATTTTAGGTATAAAGATTTCATATTAGAAGAGAAACTGAATATTTAATATTAGTACGTAACGAACACCGTATATAAAGCTGTTAAGGTTACTTGCTTGTAGAGCTTCAAATTAAATATTTTAATGAGAACGAGGGTTAAGTTGTGCTTATAATTTAATTTATAAATTATGAATCTTATGTTTAAATCAATGACTGTACTTTAGTTTATTCTGCTAAATTAAAATAATTTTGCTAATTACATTGGCCCTGAAACTAATTTTCAGGCTATTTTTTTCTTTTTTTATAAGACCGAGAACTAACCGTGTCTGGCAGTATAGTGTAAATCCTGTTTCACCTCTTAAAGACCGCGATAAGACGAAGCTAACGATTTTATCAACTTGCATATTGGAGTTGTTCCAATTATACCGAAAAAGAAGAAATTGCCTGTCACAATAAGTTTGTTATGCTATATTCAAAAGGAATCTCTATCTCAGTCTTTTGAGGCCGTTGTGGCACAGTGGCACAAGCGTGTGACTGTAAGTGCGAGAGTTGCAGGTTCGATTCACACTGAGGAGAATGATATATTATTTACTAACATTTTCATTAATTTTTTTCTTAGCTCTGGTAACAAGGTAAAGCGCGGCGTTGAGTTCCATTACTCAAGGACTCAAAAAAAATCAACGGAAAATGGGGAACAGAGTGTCCACTAGGTAACACTAGATTCCCTCTGCCTACCCTGCTATATGCAGGATACAGCGTGTATAAAAAAAAACTATTATATCTGATCTCTCTCTAAGCCATTCATTCCATATACAGAGTCTAATCGTATATCACAATAGTGAGGAACGACGGTGTTTTAGATTTAGGGCAGTCTGTCTCTGTGGATGCGGCGGCACATAATCTCCGGTGCCCAACGCTTCACTGTACACATTTTCCGCACTACGTATTTCATAATAAATACGTAAACTACCACTAGGAGAGAGGCCCGGGCTATACGGTATATGACACGCGAAAGAAATATTACTAAATAGTGAGTTCTAGTGTTCCACGCGCGGCTTCGCCCGCTTAGTTTTATTGTTTTATCAGACCCAAATTATACAGAATCTTTATATACATTATAGTCAGTGTTATTTTGATGTATAATCTATGTAACTGTAAAATTTTATCTAAATACATTCTGTAGTTTTGCGTAAAAGTGGAACAAATTTTCATCCTCAAAAACATTCATATGTAATATTATTAGTAGGATATGATATTATTAGTAGGTATAGGAAATACAAAATTCCCCTACAAAAAAGTCATTTTTATGTAAAAAAAGTAATTTGTGAGTTCGTTAACTGCTCATATCGTAATATTTCTTCAACAACAATGTCCACGTGACGCTTTACGAGCGCGGCCGTAGATTGGCCCGCGCCCGTACTGCCAGTGTGGATGCAGGTACGTTTATAATTGTATGGATATTCATAAGAGGTCGTCGTGGCGCAGTGGCACAATCGTGTAATTGTAACGCGACGGTTGTGGGTTCGGTTTCCACTCAGAGGAATGAGTCTAGAAAATTCGGCGAAAAGTTGGGAACAGAGTGTCATAACACTAGATTCCCTCTGCTTTTGTAGGTAGGGGGAATCTAGTGTTATTTCTGCTGTATCCCACATATAGCCTTTGTGGCTATATGCGGGATACAGCGTAAAGTTAAATAAAAAGCGTTACGAAGGCTACACAAAATAAATTGATTTTCATTAATAAACAGCCAGAGCTGGTTCAATAATAACAGATTTTTTTGGATAAGTTATTTTTTACTTAAAGTTTAAATATATATAATAACATAGAAGATAAATTTAATTACATGAAAATAAATTTATAAAGATATCTTTTATATAGTGTTCATGTTATAAAGTAGAGTTTTCATAATATAATTTTTTGTTTTATGTATGTGCTTCGATTTTGTAAAAGAAATAAATTTTAAGAATGGTAATTTCTTTTACGCGACTAGGTGAAATATTTTGTCATTTTATTATTAACTAAAATAGATTGTTTTTAACAAGTGAATCTTCAGTTAAGATGTAGTTCCAACATATATGAGAAATATTATAATTTTTAAGAAAAGGACAAGGCAAACGTGCGTCCGGGTCACCTGATGGTAAGTGATCACCGAAGCCCACGGCCCCGTGCAACACCAGAGGAGCTACAGGTGCGTTGTCGACCTTTAAGGTGGGTTGAGTGCCGGAGCCCGGCATTACCTGATGCGAAACGCAGTGGCATAAAACCACTACTTCACGCCGGTTTTAAATGCCGGGGGTGGTAATGATCCGGTGGAGTCTGCCCATGCGTGTTGCCATTGCTGGCGACGTGACTCTACCACACGTACTTTAGTCGCCTCTTACGACACCACCAGTACCAGGATGATCCTGTTCTAGGCCGGGATCACACGGCATAAAACGCAAAACGCAAAAGACCCTGCAAGACATTTGGTTATTTCCCTATTACCTGCCTTTCCTGTAATATATAATAAAAATATATAAACTCGTTTAATTGATGTTTTCAAACTGATAATGTAAATATATTAAATGTTAAAGTTTCCATGTTTCGTTGTAAGTTTATTTTAAATGTATGTTTTTAACTACATCTTAACTGAAGATTCACTTGTTAAAACAATCTATTTCAGATATTATGTTCAGCAGTACGGGAACACCAGCTATTGACACAGACGCTGGCCTTATCGCGGGACGGCCCTTTGAGGGAATGGCTTCTGTGGATATTTAGTGTTGTGACAGCGTGAAGCTACAAAAATAGATAATAAAACTGGCAGGTACTATCGTATGCTCGCTCATGTAGTAGTATCTATCCGTTTGTGGTTATTACAGTATCGGCTACCGTGAACACACTCGCATCACCCAATTTCCGAGACATTGCATATTACCAAAGCGAGGAAATGTAAATTAATAGTTCCAACCCATATACACCTACATTCCAAAAGAGCATACCGGAAACGTGTAACAATAAAAGAAAAAATTACATTCGAATTGATAACCTCTTCTTACAAAAGTCGGTTAAAAAATTAAGCATCACCTCTTTTCTTTTAAGTAGCATAATAAAAACACAAAAGTTTTCACAGAATAATGTCCTTTTTAATATTGACGAATAATATAGACGAATCTATAACACCGATCTGAATAAAACATGGCGACGTGCTGGAACTAGAATTTAAATAAATATTAAATCCAGAAATACCTCCACCGTAAAATGAGAATAAAGCTTTCTCCACGAGAGTGGCGTAAATACTGTTTTATATATTTTTGTTATACTAGCATTAGGCGATTCGAGATTTTTTAAATAAACTATACTCATAAAAGAGGCCAGGCACAAAGTGTGGCTATAAACCGACTGGTCGTGGGTTCGATTGATTCACTCGAGGAAATGAAATATTCATTTAAAATTATTATATATTTCCAGTTTTTTCTGTTGTTTTTAGTTTTTCTTCGCTCTGGTGTCGAGATAAAGCGCGGCGTTGAGTTCCACCACTCAACACACAATGCCTCCAGAATTCGACGGAAAGTGGGGAACAGAGTGTAGGTTACCTCTGCTACCCTGCTGTGTGCGGAATACAGCGTGAAGCTGATTTAAACTCATAATAAAATTGTACCGTATCGGTGTCTGTACATGAAAGATATATATATAAAAAAATGTTATTGGTGGCATTTAATAATGTAGTACAGCTAAAAACAATATTTTTTATCTTTTGTCTGCTTGTCTGCACGTTTGCTCACTTTAATATCAGAAACAGCTTAATCTACTTAAGTGCAACTTGTATTATTGTATTTCAGCAAGCCTCAATGAATTTATAAATATAACATTTATACCATTTTTAAGAACATTTTTTTCTATTAAATTGGCTGAAATTACTTTATAATACAGAATATTGATATTAGAAAACGCAGATTAGAAAATTCTTGTATATTATATGTATTACCTTACCGGCTTGCGGGTGGTTCATATATTATAAAATACATTTTCATCTTTTTCAAGGATATAGATATCTCTATACATATTCTTTTTGGTAACTAACTTCTTAAATTATAATGCAGGACGATATAATTTTTTTATTATTCTTCAATACAATATTGGCAGTACAGCACGATATTTAGGTATTTCATGCGGAATAACAAAGTAGTATCGACCGCGCCCGTTCTTTAGTGGCTCGTAAAATTGCCAGATAGCCTCGCGGTATAGCTTCCTTCCTTCCTCACAGAGGCTGAGTTACGTGAGCAGATGAGCTTTAAACTTAAGAAATAACAATAAAAGTTCATAATAAAACAAGTTTAATAATTGAAATGTATTAATAATATATTTTTTTGTATTCATATTTAATAACTAGCGACCCGCTCGCGGCTTCGCCCGCTTAAACCACAAAATTATTTAATTAACACACTGAATTATGTTCGTGTTTTGATATACCTATAATGTATGTTTGCAACGCAATGAAGATTTTTAATGAGAAATTTATTAAAACTTTAGGTCGCATTTTCGTACCTCCCATAAGAATCTTCAATTGAATTTTTTAAATAAAAACACAACTTATCGATACTTACAATAAAATCCTAACTCATCGGTGTCTGTACATGGAAGATATTACANCGAAGTTACTAAAGGTTACTTGAGACCAGTCGTGGCGCAGTGGCACAAAGTGTGACTTATATTTATTATAAAAAATATTAACTTGCTGATGGACAAACCGTAGCAATATCGAGTATATTATTACGATATACGTCATATATACATCACATACCTATGTAAATACTCTTGAGTACCTATTCAAATTTTTAATATTATAGACACACAAAAACATGGCGCCATCTTAATTAAATACAAATAAACTCTACTTCACACGTAAACTTCGTACGGCCTTCAACTTGACCGCCCGTTTAGTTTTAATGAGAGATAACAGTTTTTTTAGTTATTTAACTAAAAATATTTCTTTTTTTACTTAACAATAATTTCTTTTTTTGTATTATCATATAATAATGTATAAATACATTTATTTAATATCACATCGATACAACTGTTAATTTAAAAAAAAATACCTGTCATGAAACATAACTAAAATCATCGTCATCTTTAAAAGAACATCCGGTACATTATATACATTTGTTTATAGAGTACTTTAGAGTAGAGAAACTTCTAGAAATAAATATAATTAACTTTTAATAATAAAATGTTAGAACGTATGTGTCTATAATATAGATATACATTGTATATCTGTACATGTATTACTAATGATTATACATATAACTGATGATTTTTAAAAGTCTTTTTGTTTGCTTGTCTGTTTATCTGTGTTTGTTGCACGCTTATCTCAGAAGCGGCTTTATCGATTCAAATTCAGTTTCGTCTTTCTATTGTGAGAAGCTACTAAACTAATGTATGTTTTATTTAAATATTTTATTTAAATCTGTTCATAAACAAAAATGTATATGAATACTTCAAAATACTTTAAGTATTTTGTCTGACAAAATTGTTACTAAATAATTATTTCGCTGGATTGGCTTTCAATGTAAATATAGTCTTTGGAATATTAATACAAGAAAGCAATTCAGATTAGATTAATTGTATAGTAGAAGTAGGTACAAGGGGCGAATCCGCTAGCGGGTCGCTAGTCTATACTCTATATATACTTATAATAAATCTGTAGAAAAGTCGTTTCTGTACATTGAAAATATTTAAAAAAAAATTATCCTTTAACACCCTGGCTAATTTTTTTTTAAATATTTTCAATGTACAGAAACGACTTTTCTACAGATTTATTATAAGTATAGATAAGCGCCACTGTGGTACTGTCGTACTGTGTCTGATTGTCAATACGACACGATGAATTTCAGTAGTCAGGACTTATATATTAAAATTGTTTATCTTTCCTGCTCTAGTAAGACAAAATCCGGCGTTAAGATCCGCCACTTGACTACATTTATAACTGTAAAACGAGAAAATTATTATGAATCATTTTTAAATTATTAACCAGAGAACAATGAAAACTAAAGCTTAGGCCAGTAGTGGCGCAGTTCGATTTCCAATCTATCGGGGAAATGAAATATTTAATATTTTAATATCTTCGCTCTGGTGTCGAAGTAAAGCGCGGTATTGAGTTCCCCTCAACACCTAATGCCTCCAGAATTCGGCGGAAAATAAAGAACGGAGTGTTTTCTCTCTACATGCGGGACACAGTGTGACACTGAAAGAAACAAAGAATACTTAACGGAATCCGACAACGACATGTCTAAAATTCGGCCTTCGAAATATCTGTGTAAAATAAACCATTTTGATATTGTATGCAGCAGAATGCGATGTTTTATCCGAGGCCGGAGGTCGTCATTCATCAGATTTTGTACATTCGCAGCCACTAACAGCGTTCCATACGAAAACGAGGGCACCACACGAGAGAGCGCATGTTCCGCTTTGTTCGACGACCGAGTAGCCCGCTTTACAATTTATTATCAAAGAATCTGTTTTCTTTTACCAAATATAAACTCGCAATGCCACGCTGATTTCGGTCGGAATGTAGAGTTTTCAAAATAAAGCAACCTTCTTTGTGCGCCGGCCGCTGCGCTGCAGTCGCGGCTTAAATGCTTCTCAATTCAATTTGTTTTTACATTTTTAATGTATTTCTGTTTTCATATTTATATTCATTTGAAGTCAGTCGTGGCGCAGAGGTATAAACGTGTGATTGTAAACGCGACAGGTAGTGGATTCGATTCTCAATCGAGGATATGAAATATTTAGTATTTTTATTTTCTTCGCTCTGGTACCGAGGCAAAAGCGCGACGTTGTGTGTGTCACTCAACCAGATACTTATTCTAGAAGTCGGCGGAAAGTGAGTAACGGAGTATCTTAACACTAGGTTCCCTTTGCCATTCCTGGTATCCACGGGATATAGTATGAATTTATATTCCTTTATATTCATATAAATTTATATTCATATTTAATATTTTTTATGTGCAAAATATCAATTATAATTTAAATTATAGAAAATGTAATATATTTTCCTGGGACGGTTTTTACACAACGTAACAATATCGGAGCGGGCACTCCACTAGAACATTCCCTGCCTTCTGCGATGCAAACAAGAGGGGACTTTTAAATACTACAATATATATTAATTTAAAAGTCACTTTTAAAAATTAACAGAGTTTTCTCTATGTTGTACAAATGACAAAAAACTTAATTCGATGATGATATTCAGCCGTTCAAAGACTTCTACGTACTCGTACATACATATAGTGGATGACATTTTTACTTCCAAAATACTTAATCATTATTCCGCAAAGTAGATGTCAAAAATATTTACTTTCAAATTTAGATAACACTATTGTAACGTTTGACGTTCATTACCTTCTTCAACTACGAGTATGACACCAGTTTGTCATTTGTGTATGATCGTCACACCTCATCCTGTCAAGGACACCACATGGTCAAGCTCTTTCTTTTACGAAATATATTTATCGCGTCATATAATGTTATCTATTCTTTTATACACAAAGGTACATGCTTCCGGGAAATTTATGTGTTTTGTACGTGTCTTTCTGTATTTCTAGTAATATTGAACTACGAGTTTTAAAGGTCAACTGAGATCTCCGTCTTCCAGTCTTAGCTCTTGTCTCTTATTCTAATATGATAATATTTGCATTGCATGTTGAGTGGCGGAACACAACGCCGCGCTTTTGCCATGGTACCAGGGCGTAGAATAAAAATAAAATAAATGTAATAAATAAATCAGTTTCACGCTGTATCTCACACACAGCAAGGTAGGCAGAGGGAACCTAATGATGAGACAGTCCGTTCCCCACTTCCCGCCGAGTTCTGGACGCATTGAGTGCTGAGTGGCGGAACTCAACGCCGCGCTTTGTCACGACAACAGAGCGAAGAAATAAAAATATAAATGTAAATAAATATTTCATTTCCTCGAGTGGGGATCAAACCCACAACCAGTCGATTTTACAGTCACACTTTGTGACCCTGTGCCACGACTGGCTCAAGATTCTTCAAGTAATTTCTTCGCGTACATGAAATATTATTATTTCCATGTTCCGCTATGAGCTGAGCCATGTATCACGGCAGTCTTCGCCTTATCTGCTGTAGCCTGTAGCTTTGTACTGATTTATGTATGTTATTCTGAACTAAACGGAACTCGTAGACTATCTTCTTAATAGGTAGAAATATCTTACTTGCTATTATGTATTTATATCACACACATGACAGGCCAAAATTCTGTGAAACAAACAATTTTATAGTAAATAAATCAGCATCCCGCTCTCCGTACACAGCAGGGTACGCAGAGGGAACCTAGTGTTAAGACATTCTGTTCTCCAATTTCTGCTAAATTCTGAAGGCATTGTGTGTTGAGAAGCGGAATTCAACGCCGCGTTTGCCACGACACCAGAGCGAAGAAATGGAGATATGAATTTAAAATTAAATATTTCATCTCCTCGAGTGGGGATCGAACCCACAACCAGTTGATTTTACAGTGACACTTTGTGCCCCTGCGCCACGACTGGCATCAGTTTAATAATATAATTAAATTAATTTATTTTTTAAACATTTTTAAAGTGTTATTCCACACTTAGGAAAGAAAAAAGTATTCTAAATAAGTAAATTAATTTTTTTTATATATCATCAATCAAATAACGGGAACGTAGTATCTTAACACAAGGTTCCTAGGTTTCTTCTGTCCACCCTGCTCTCAGCGGGGTACAGGTTGAAGCTAAAAAAACAGTCAGATATACTCACAAATCAATAACATATAATTGTTGTCGATGTCGATTTCCCGAAGGAGTATGTTTATTTTGTCCGCACGTTTGTTGTCCTGGATTGGTCGCAGCAAGTGCATTGTAGATACTCTGTACTTTCTTATTATTTCTGTAGAGCACTATTTTGAGATTTATCTAAAAAATAATCTAAAAACATACTTTTTGTTATAATAAATTAAAATACATGTTTAAAATATTGATATTACGAAGGCAAGATTTAGTTTTAATTTTGTCACTTTTATCAGTATTAGAAATGCAAATTAAAGTCGTAATGTTAATGTATGCCCAGCAACTACAAATCTTCAGTGCAATGTATATTTTAGAAAATATAAGAGAGTTTGTATGAGACAATGAATCTCTTATTTCTTGTCGTTTTTATTTTCTTCTCCATTCCTGTTTTGCGGAAACGAAGATAATTGATTCCTTAAGTGAAAATCGAATCCACTACCGTCACGCTTACAATGGCTGTGGTGCATAAGTTTAAATTTAGACGATAACTTTAATTTACGACATTTGCTGTGTGACATTTAGTGCGACTGTAAAACCGACTGGTTGTGGGTTCGATCCCCACTTGAGGAGATGAAATATTTACTTAAATTTATATTTCCTTTCTTCGCTCTGTTGTCAAGGCAAAGCGCGGCGTTGAGCTCTGCCACTTAACACGCAATGCCTCCAAAATTCGGTAGAAAGTGGGGAACGGAGAATCTTTCACTAGGTTCCCTCTGCCTACCCTCCTATGTGCGGGAACAGCGTGAAGCTGATTTATTTATTTTATTTACTGATACCTAACAAAATACCTAAAGTTCAATCGCTATAGTTTTATTACATCGCAAGTGTCGCTGCACTCGCCGTTACTGTCGGTGCCAGACAACTTTTGGCATCTGCTCCTAATAAGACGAGCGGACTGACGCTCAAAATGTAGCACTTTATGAGATGAAATTTATTTAAAGATTGATAACCATTTTATTTATATTTTTTTTAGTAGGAAGAGGAAAACTAGTGTTAAGACACGTCGCTCCCCGTTTTCCCCCGAATTCTGGAAGCAATGCGTGTTGTTTTAAAGGAATGAAAATATTAATTTTTTCATTTCTTCGAGTGAAAATAGAACCCACAACCTTTAGCGTTTCTAGTCACACGCTTATGCCCTTGCGCTACGACTGGCCTCTGAATTATTTATAAATCATCCATATTATATTTAAAAATATATATTGAGGCCAATCGAGGCGCAGCGGCACGAAGTGTGACTGTAAAACTGACTGGTTGTGGGTTCGATCTCCATTCGAGGAGATGAAATATTTACTTAAATTTATATTTCCATTTCTTCGCTCCGGTGTCGAGGCTAAGCGCGGCGTTGAGTTCTGCCACTCAACACGCAATGCCTCGAAAGTGGGGAACGGCATGTCTTAACACTAGGTTCCCTCTGCCTACCCTGCTGTGTGCGGGATACAGCATGAAGCTGATTATATAAATAAATCATTGTAAAACTAGGAAATACTATGTGATATCTGATGACAGGTCTATAATGTTAATTTGTATTGAAGCTTCAAAAATCTTACACTCCCACATTTACATACAGTCTGAAGCTATCACGTAAAACTTTGTTTTTTAGATCAGAACCATTCTCGACTTCTGACATCCAGAAGCCAAGAATGGTTCTGATCTAAAAAACAAAGTAATAAAGTAAGTTTTATGATGTTATAACACGATAATATGCAAAGAACGTGTTACGAGAGTATTTATAGCGGCCGAGGGGCTGCCGGCGTGGGGGGAGGGGGAGGAGTAAGAGGGAGCAGAGTGGAGGGCCGGGGCCGCAGCCTTATTAAATTAAATAATAGTGGTGCTTTTCTCAAAGCTCGCCCCGATTTATGGCTCGTGTGGGAACTTTGAGGATGACGGATACGACGTAACGCGAGTCGTGGGACTTGATGCGTGTATTTATGTCCACATTAATGCATCAGGCCAGTCGTGGCGCAGGGGTACAAGTGTGTGACTGTGAACGCGATTGGTTGTGGGTTCGATCCCCATTCGAGGAAATGAAATATTTACTTAAATTTATATTTTTATTTCTTCGCAATGGTGTCGGGCGTGAGTGCGCCAGCTCACAAAATGCCTTGAAAAATTCGGTGGAAAGTGAAAAACGGAGTGTCTTAACACTCCCTCTATCTACCCTGCAGTGTACGGAACACGGCTCGAAGCTGGTTTATTAATGTTTTACTTCAGCTAGAAATAGTAATAGAATAGTAGTTTATCTGCGCTCTATAGTTACTCGATCTGTTAGTTCGCACACAGATCACGTTCACAAGCCCGCCGTTTAACATTTAAAATATTTGGGTGCGTTCATATCTTTTATTTTTCAAGAATATAGTACGGTCAATAAGTAGTGGCCGCCCTGAAGTTAGCTATACATGCCTGCGCAAATTTGATTTGAAAATTCGTCTTACTTTTTATTATTGTCTTCCTTAGTGAACATTGCGCAATATCTCAGCACATCTAACTTCAAAGCGGTCACGACTGGTTGACCATACTGTATTTTCCATCTGAAAACAGTATTAGCAAATAAAAAATCAAACGTACGCGAGGGTCCGCGGGCCGGCGGCGCTGAGTGGCGTGCAGTGTGGCGGTCGTAGAATAAAACGAGTGGAGGCTGCATCCAGCTCGCTTTGATCAAACTCTGTGTACGTACACACTAGTACAGGAAGATTGTTTTATAATTGCCTTTGATATTTGAGCATTTAAATGTACCGACGGCTGGACTTACAATGTTGGTGGGTTTTTCAATTTCTATTCTTTTTGACTTTTTCTATCCCCCAATGCTTCTAAATGTATGTAGGTTGAAACTGTTATTTGTGCATATTGCACATATATTTATAGTCTTTCATTCATTCTTTTTTATTTTGGAGATATTGCGTTTTGAGTGGCGGAACTCAACGTCGCGCTTTGCCTCGACACCAAAGCGAAGCGTCGCGCAACAGCATCACAACCAACCCAACAGCACAACCTGTCGCGTTTACAGTCACACATTTGTGCCCCTGCCCCACGACTGGCCTCAAATTTTATAGTATTTTATTGTATATATTGAAACTAACGTATTTGCCTGTACTATCTATGTACAGCAATTATGCATTAAGGCGTAGTTAATTATTTGCAAAGTATTCGTAGTATCGCAGTGCTTATCAGAAACAGCACCAATTCTTGGTCACCTATAGGTTCTGAAAATATTCGTGCCTTTCGTTTCAAGTTTTAAAATCGTCGTTAATAATTGATTTATTTATAAAATAGGAAATTCTGCTAATATCTATTGAAATATTTATTATTCATTGACGTCATACGAATTGCAATAAGATCACTGACTTTTCTAACAAAAAAGAAATTGAAATGTTAAAGAAAATTTAAGTCGTATAATGCATTTAGAATTCTTGTATGAAATTCTAAAGTACAGTACAATATTCAATATGTCTTTCGGCGTAACGATAATGGCAATAGATATGCATTGAGCGGTGCAGGGCGGGCAGTGCAGGGCGGGCGGGGCGGTCAGTACCGATGTATTGTTTTAGAAATTCAAAATATCTTTGAATATTCGGGATACATTTCAATATTGACTATTGAAAATGAGAATGCCTTGGAACTCATTTACATTTATATCTCTGTAAAATTATTAGATTTTTTTTGTAGGTTCACCGTATTCGGTATATAGCAGGGTAGGTTGAGGGACCCTGGTATTCAGACTATCCGTGTACCACTTTCCGCGTAATTCTCGGGGCATTGCATCGCGAGCGTGGAAATTAAATATTATGTTCTCCTATAGTGGAAATTCAAACCCACAACCGTCGCCTTTATAGGTACACGCTTGTGCCACTGCGCCGCGATTGCTTCTAATGTATATATAATTATATAATTCTTCTATACATGTGTTGGTTATCCAGACTACTACGACGGCCTAAGCGGCTGGACCGATTTGAATAGAATTTTGTGAATATGTTTGAATAAATTTAACACGATCACCGACAATTTTTTTTCTCTACTAGTACAAACATATATATTTTACGTAGTCTAATTCAGAATGATAAAGTAAAATTATTATTTTAATTTTTTGGCAATGTGATAATAAATACACACTCTCATTCTCCCTCTTTCTCTGCGTTTCTCTCTATTCTATAATTTCTTTACAATTTCACAATAATTTCAGAAGAATATATTAAAAACTGAATCACCTGTTTTCACCAACTAAAAAAACGTCGCTACTCTACTTCCTGTCGTATAATAATCGCCGTCTAAACTTTGAAATCCAAACCAGACATTTAATTATCCAGTTATTGTTGGTAACCAGATTTGCAGACAATATTTCAAAGGAAAATTTGTAAAGTGGCTTCCTCGTATCTTAAAGGATAACACAATTAACGGAGTCGGGGTGACGTTTGCTCCACAATTAGACGCGGTCGCAACTGAATTAAGCTTGGCTTTAAAAACCTTCTTATATAGAATATATTATATATAATTTTTTGTTAGTAATGTTTATGTTTTAAGCATATGTTTTAATTTTATATGTGAGTCTAATCTATTTCAAAATAAATTGAAAAAAAGAATGATAAAACCTATAAATGTTGGGTAAAGAATTTCAATACAATATTATTTTTTTTTAAATAAATTAGCTATTTAACCATTTCATGAATTATGTTTGACATTCAGCTTCACGCTGTGTTCCGCATATAGTAGGGTAATATAGTAGGCGTCTAAGTTAGTAGAGTAAGTTAATCTACTATTAAGACACTCGGTTCCCCATTTTACGTCTATTTTTGAGGCATTGTATATTGAGTGGCGGAATTCAACGCCGAACTTTGTCTTGGTATCAGTAGAGGTCGATGAAATTTAAAAAAAAAAATAATAATTAATTCCCCCGAGTGGGAATCGAACCCACGAGAGTTTACAGTCACACGTTTGTGCCGCTGTGCTACGATGGCCTCATGTTTAACTTTCTTTTTATTTTTTTCTCTTCTCCCTGTATTCAGCATGTAACACGGTAGATAGAGGGAACCTAGTGTTAAGACATTGAGTGCATTTCCGTGTTGAATCACGAAACTCAACGCGTCAATTCTTTGATTCAGATAAGTTTAATTGAATATCAAAGTATACATCAACATCTGAAACCTCTTTTAAACTAGCATCGTCCCCGCAATAGGTAACAGGTAACGGTAAAAGGTAAAGTAAGGTAACCTTCAAATAAAACGTTCCCTCAGTCCGTCCCTCACATACATATTACAGGAGACGCCCAAATGTAAGCGACAATGTTTGTTTACCGGCGCTTTAGAATTCCAGCTTCTTCTTTGAACTTACTCGAATTGCCTTCTTTTGACTTCAAACGATATCTGCTCGAACCATCTTATATGACGTTACGTATTTTCACACGTTTTTTTTTAAATAACGTACATTTTCATTGTTTATCTTAATCCTGTTTGTAGTTTAAAATAATTTACGAAAATAAACTATTTATCTTTATTTTATTTAAATGTTCAGCGGCGTTGAGTTCCGCCATTGAACACGCAATGCCACCAGGTTTCAGCAAACTCCTGCTGAAAATGGAATCTGCTGAACTGAAGTATCTTAATGGGAACGGAGTGATTAACATCAGACTAGCAAGTTCCCCCAGGCTACCCTGCTATGTGCGTGATACAGCGTGAAGCTAAAAATAAAATAAAATAAAATATACATCTGACGCTTTCTTTGTGTTTTATCATTTTGAATTTGAATATGTTGTTTTATTTAGTAGACCCGCGCGTGGGTGTATTTGTCCCTCCTACTTAACGACCTTTAGTACCTGTGCTTTAATATATTATTACAACAATCGCTATATTTTGTTTCGTCCTAAATAAAATGTATTTTATAAGAGAAATGACTATGTTAGGCACATTAAGAACATTTTATTATGAAAATTAATTCGACTAAAATTATTATCATCATCACGTTATATCCCGCACACAACAGAGTAGACAAAGGGAATAGTGCTATTCTCTATTCTTTTTAGTAACGTTCAAATTCAAATGCAAATTTTTACCAGGTAGTAAGTGACTATGCTAACGATGGTGGAGCATGCTTACCTAGATAGTGCCTATTCACTCTTGCCTTCAAAAGGTCCAAGTTATACTTAGCGGGGAACAGTTCAGCAGGTAGGGTGTTCCACTCTTTATGTGAACATTCTGATCAATTTGACATTGCGTGCAAGTTGTGTAAATAAGGTATTATGGACATGACAATTCTTATGTAGAAGAAACATATTGATCTTGAATAGTCTACTTTAAAACTAATACAGAGAGAGCCAATAGTAGAACAGTGGGGCCAGACCATTGTTATTTTATAAAGCCTGAAAGATTCTGTACGCATACACCCAACACTGGTAAGTACTATTAGGGAGTATGTATCTTAGGGGGTGGTTACTTTGGTAGATATTTAATAATTAAGATGCAAAAAATAGTACCTAACTCTTGTTAATAAACCTCATTCTTTTATATTTTCTTGGGAATAATATTAAAAATTATATTGTCCATTGCCAGACACTTAGTATGGTTATAACTACCTGCCAGAAACTCCCAAATACTATAAGCGCCTACTAACATATTAGGAGCAAATGATATTTTTTGACACTACACGTGTTTTACATTAGATTCGTAAGCCTAAGTGCGTGGCGATAGACAACGTCATTTCTAATATTATTGTTAAGGAAATATTAAAAAATTGAGCTTTATAAATTAATGAAAGTCTGGTTTTTTGGGCTCTGGGGCCATAAAGCTTTACGATGTATCCTGCATACAGCACGCACTCCGTCACCAGCTTTCCAATAAATTCTCAAGTTATCGCGAGTCGATTGGCGGATTTCAACGCCGTGGTTTGCCTTGTTAACTATACGAGAAAATTAAAGTATTAAATATATCATTACCCCGAGAGGGAATCTAACCCACAACTTTCGCTTTTACAATCTCACATTTGTGTGCACCGCACCGACGAAGGCCTCTACTGTGATATAAGTCTTGTGTTGACAATATTTTATACCACGTTCATATATTATGAAATATTGCAATAACTTAGAAGGCCCTCTACAAATATTTACATTGTGTAGTCATGATATCAGAAAAAATAAATTAAATGTTAACAACAAATGTTAACATTTTATTTAACGACTTTGTCTTCCATTAAATACTAATGTTATATGAATGTTTTATAAGAAAACACGAACAACTGGGAGGTAATTGAAGTAGTAATAATTTATTAGCTGCATGCTGTATCCCACACACAGCGGGGTTGGCAGAGGGAACCAGAGGGAACTTGTTAAGATAATCCGTTTCCTATTATTTTTGCCGAATTCTATAAGGAGGTGGTGCGAGACGGAACGACGGAACTCAATGCCGTGCTTTGCTTTGACACCAGAGCGAAGAAATGAAAGTATAAACTTCAATGAATATTTAATTTCTTCGAGTGAGAATCGAACCTATAACCAGTCACGTTTACAGTAACACTTTGTGCTCCTGTGTCACGACCGGTCTCAATATGAATGATAATAATAGTTAAATCAATATTTCATAAGAAAATACATAAGAAGTTGTTTAAGATGGGATTTAAAATAATTTATTCATTAAAACAATAATCTTTACCATTCAAATATTACCATAATTTATAATCTGTTGAAATGTAACTCGTGATAAAGTAATTAATTCAGTAGTCACAGTAAGCTGTCCGCCCGCACAGCAGGGTAGGCGGAGAGAACATAGTGTTAAGACATTCTGTTCCCCATTTTTTTTTCGCTTTGTCTCGATATCAGAGCAAAGAAATGAAAATACTTCATTTTCTCGAGTGGGAATCCAACCCACAACCTGTTGCGTTTACAGCCACACTTTGTGCCCCTGCGCACTATGGATAATGGTAGAACAACGGCAGATCAAAATTCATTTTTACTAAAGTCGTCCCTGACGCACTTTTTATTTTTTTTTAATAGCATAATAGTGGACCTTTAATGTAATGAATTATTTTTTCGTGAATTACATTTGGAATATATTTTTTTTTATTGTGAGAAATTGTAATACGTAAGAATGTCTATTTCAGGTTGTTCGCATCGATATTTTAAACTTAATTTCCTTAAAAAAATGTGCAAATAGGTATAAAGTGTTATATATTTTTAAAAAGCCTATAGTATGTAGATTTTAAAACAATTATTATATTGTGGATTTTGTGACTATATTCCTATAAAAAATATTAACAATGAGTGAAGAGAAAAAAAGTACATGCTTAAAGTTCATCGAGACTTTTGACAGTTACCGACGTCTACCGACGCGTTACATTTGATGTTGTTTTATAGTCCAGATATTCATAAATAACATTTATAAAAATCAGCTGCGGAAACGTGCGGTTTTAGAAGTTATCACGAAAACTACGATACAAGTCAGGGAACAAGAAAACTCTATCTATTGAAATTTCTAATGTTGTACTATTTAATTAATTAGATTACGGTAAATTTCAATAAAATTATTGTTATTTATTAATAAAAGAACGTTTTATCTTCATTTTGCACACATTTTGCG
>JAAIXJ010000478.1:62109-78290 GCA_013403705.1 Heliconius hermathena
ATACTTATTTAATAAAATATAAAATTTACAAAAACTGATTTACAAGTAGAATAATATTAGAAATGAATGTATATTACATAATGAGTATATTATATTTTATTATACTTGGTGAACTTCGGGATCCATAATAAGTTCACCAAGTATAATTAAATATAATATACTCATCATATAATATACATTCATTTCTAATATTATTCTACTTGTAAATCAGTTTTTGTAAATTTTATATTTTATTAAATATGTATATGTGTACGCGTAATTTCTTAGTCAAATAGATAACAGCTTAAGAAACATTGTTTTTTAATAAACTAATTTAATAATACATTTTTATTACTACTATAAGTAGTGTGGACTAAGGAAATTATTATTTTATTCTTTTCATTATTTTTTTAATATATATATACTCCAATAAAAGTATAATATCTGAACTTTACCTAAAGTGCTATTTTATACTTTATACTTGTGCAAAAATTCAATTGTTTATCTTAATAAATAAAAAAGTTATCGATTTTTGATCTGATACAGACCTCAATTGCCCATAGTGCTGCGCCAAGACCGGTCTCTATATGTATGATATTATAAACTTTTATTATAGTTATATGAATATTTCATAAGAAAACACATTAGATAGTTGTTTGTGATGGGATTTTAAATAATTTATACATTAAAGCAATAACCTTTAATATTCTAATATTACCATACTATAGAATGTGGTAAAAGGAAAATTAAAGATTTTCATAGAGTATTTTAATAGAGAATTTTTAAACATTTTTGAAGTGTTATTCGACACTTAGGAAACAAAGATACCTAATAAGGAAACCAAACGATAATTCTAAGTAGTTATCGTTATTAATAGGTTGAAACAAGCGTATAAAAAATTTCGACGTAGCTTGATAAGAACGTATGGCTTAGATGGTCAGAGCGCTTGGACGGTTTTCAAAGAGGCGCGGGTTTAAATCCCGCTACGTTAACATTTTTAAACGTTTTTTTAATAAGTATTCATCATAGAGTAAATAATTTAGTAGACATAGCAAGTTTTGGGTGTTATGGATCGACGGAGGCGAACAACTTTGATTTAGTTTGATAGGATTACCGAGGAGCTCCGCACATATCGCAATTTGATTACGTTACTTGCTCTAAGCAAGTATTATAGCAAATTAACCGTGAAAAAATTATAGAAAGTTGAGACGAAATTAAATACCGTCTCTTTAAATTGTTATAAGCAAATAAATCATATTATGTAGGCCCTTTTTCTACAGGTCCATCATGACGCAAGGGTACGAGCGTGTGAGTGTAAACGTGACAGGTTGTGGGTTCTATTTCCTCTAGGGAAATTGAAATATTTAATATTTTGTGTTCCGCTTGTGAAGTGTTTTTTGATGGGAATGGAATATCTTAATACTAGGCTCCCAGGTTCCTTCTATCTTTCTGTCGAACCTGCTGGGTGCGGGATTTTTTAAAGTATGACGCTTTATCCCTGGCAGGGTAGTTAGAGAGTATAAGCCGCCGATAGCTGGGCAATAGTTACGGTCTCTGCAATGCCACGCCTTCAATTCGCCTTCAATGTACAGTGTCATCAACCCCCAGATGCATGATCTCCAAGGGGATTCTCATATTTTTTACGTGACCTTCACCAAGTATCATGGATACTGTATTCTCGAAAGTCAATCGAGGTCTCTCCCTACTTGCCTTTTTTTAGCTTTTTGCTGTATTTCTCATTTAGCAAGGTAGGCAGAGTGAGCCAAGTGTTAAGATTCTCCGCTCCTTACTTTCCGTATTGAGTTTTGATATTTTTTCTTCCAGTGGGAATCGAACCAACACTCTCTCGTGTATACAGATGGACGCTTGTGCTCCTGCGCCACGGCTGGTCTCTATATATATTATAATTTTCATGAATTACCTCTTTCATTCTAAAATTAAATCTACTCTCATCCGTTAAATCTATATTTCGAACTCTCTATTTCACGCTAGTATGGTTAAATTCACTCGATAATGAGACGTTTCCTCGTTTAGCTCGTTACGTCGAGAACAAGGCGGGCGTTTTGATGTGGATGACGGAAGTGAGGTATTATTGCGATGTTTACCATCTTACTAAAGCGCGCATCAGGCGCAAGGGAATGAATGTTACGAATCGTTACAACGTATATAATGTAATCCATTCATATCAACCTTTTGACGCCCACTGCTGGACACAGGTCTCCCCACGCTGATGGTTCTGCGCTGCCATGCATGCCATGCCATGTTGTATACTCATAAGTTATAACAGACATTCATGCTGTGTAAGAAAATTATTTAATTATTATTATATATATTATTTATATAAATTTAATTTTAAAACATACAATTTTATTTATCGAAATGTCCTCTGACTTGGGGGTCTCAATGAGTTTCGAGGTATAAAATATAGAGTCCATCGTCGTCGTCGTCGCGGAACTCGTATGCGGCAGTCGGCGTTACTGTTCCTTACGAGTACTAGAGACAGGATAAATGTTTACTCTGCACTAAACCTTCTTATCACTATAGCGTTTAATATCCGATGCGACATTACACGAACGACCTCGTTCTGCTCTAACTACTAATACTGTGCTTGGATGTAAAGAAGTTACAGTGAATGAAAAGTATAGTCAATAAATTAGATGTTGATGTTGGTTTCTTTATAATTTTTTAATATTATAAAGCTAAATTATATTTATAATACAACTCGCTTCACTAATTATAGTTAATTAACATTTCTTAAAAATAATGATTGACATTATGTAAGCAATAGTCATTTTTTTAGCTTCACGATATCGCCCGCACACAGTGGGGTGTTAAGATTCTCAACTCCATAATTTCTGTGTTATTCTAAAGGCACTGCGTATTGACTGGCTGAACTCAACGCCGAGCTATGCCTCGACAACAGAGCGAAGAAATAAAAAATATTAAATTTTTAATTTCCTCGGTTGAGGATCGAATCCACAACCTGTCGCATTTACAGTCACACGCTTGTGCCTCTGTGCCACGACTGGACACACAATGATTACATATTACAAAGTATTACGTACAAAACAATATAATCAGTTATTTCAGGTTAACTGCCCCTATAAGCCACGTATGACCTCACAGCGGTCCTCCTCTCCTCTTCGCTTAGTTGGATTTCCATTCAAATCAAATTCTCCCATTATAAGGTACCGGCCGAGATAGCGGTAACTGGACGTTGTGCCCATTGAAAAGTAATATACATACATACATATATCGACGACTGATTGAATTAGCAGAATGTTACCCGCGACCGCGCTCTGTGGCAATTTATTTTATTTACATACATAATTTGTATTTGATCGTTTCATGAGGCATAATATAGTTTTTCTCAACTTCAGGCTGTACTCTGGACACTGCAGAGCAGAGAAAAAGTAGGAACCTAAAGTGACGACACTATGAATGCTCAAAGCATCGTGTTTGTGTTTTTAAAAGCCGTGCTTTGATTTGTTACTCTGGTAACGAGGGATTGATAATATATATAGATAATATATATAGTTAAATATTCCGGAGCAGTGCTCTGCGGCGTCGCTCGTGATCATTTCTATTTAGTTAGTAAACACTGGACTTCCTCATGTGGGACCGCAACAGACGAACTACTTTAAGTTTAGTTTTACTCAAACTATTCAATTGACAGAGATATCAGTGTGTTTAGAGAGTTTGTCGAGTCACACGTCTGTGGAGGATTTAGTTATGTTGGTTAAAAGTTTGGATCATATCAAACAAAAGAAATCTGGCTACTAATGGAAGAAGCTAGATAACTAGCATGAAAAAATCACGGTAGCCAACCGTCACTGAATAAAATAGTGACAAAATCCAAAGTCGCTCTTACTTTGTAGGCACTCTGTATATAAAGTTTACCAAATCGATGAGGAGAAATAAAACTATAGCGTTGACAGGTTTTAATAAATCAAAGTCAAATCTAAGTGGTATTTAATGGTAGCTTTTTCTCAAAAATTTAAGATGTGGAATTCCCGTATACCATATAAAAAACATTTTAAGTTTGTAATTCCATATTAACAAATGAATATAGCTTTAAGCTCGCACTTCTTGACAACTTTTGAAACAGCGCGTTTCAAAGGTTGTTGCCAATTGAACTACGTTTTTGATTGATTAGCAACTAATGAAAAATCAAAAATGATTTAATTCTCTATAAGACCATATTATATATTTTGTAGCTGTAGAAAATTTAATCAATTTTGAAGTGTTATTCCACGCTTATGAAAGAAAAAATATTTTTTAGGAAACTGTTTGTACATTTAAACGTAGATGGATTTGAACCCGTGCCTTTTAGAACCTCTACTAAGCCATTAGTTTAACGATCGAGCTCATAAATTAAACATATGGCTGTAGAATAATTAGATAGTTACACATATTTGATACGCTTAAATATAATTACGATAATTTCTCAGTTAATCGAAGTTAGGCAAGACTCGAGTCAAAGTTAAACGATGTAAACTATCATAATGGTGTTATTATTCCGAAAGACTTAGTACAATCAGGGACTTTGGCGAAATTATACACAAAGTAGACACTTTGACTGGAGCTTGAGGTTGACTTCGACCTCAAAGTACTTCACGCGTTAACTATTTATAAAAGATATGAGGCCGAAAAGGCCTCAACATCACTAGCTAAAAGTTATCAAAATTTCACTATCTCTCACACCCAACGTGTTGACGAAAACTAACTAAGCGGGCGGTAGTAAGACCGAAGTGAACAGTCAGCCGTAGCCGAGTATGAGAATACTGAAAATTCAATTGAAATCCTCCCGCGGTGAGCGACTAACCGTCTCTTTGTCATGTACAATACTGAATTAGCCGCGCGTTCAGATGAGATATCCGCTTTAAGAAAGTCACTCTCTAATATTGAAGTGTAATTTGAACGATTGTTTCCTTTTTACGTTCAATTAAGTGTTGAAGACAAGATATGCTTTACTTTAAAATCCCTTACGTTTAAAATCCCTTACGTACGATACGAATATATTTATTACATCTTTTGCTTATGTTCAATAATCTAATNACGCCACGCTTTTGCCTTGATTCCAGAGCGAAGAAATTAAAATTTAAATTTAAATTAACTATACATAACTAATAATAAATTAACATTCCATGTCCTCGATTGGGGATCGAACCTACAACTAGTCGTTTACAATTACACAATTGTGCACCTTCGCCACGACTGGCCTCTAAAGCATATTATTATTTATTAATAGTACTTAAATAATATCATATTATTATATTAATAGTATTTAAAGTATACACATAATAAAACACAATCGAGCCATTATTTCTTATTCAAACCACAGTTATCAAGACGCGGGACATTTTAAAAGCACAATCAGCGTTTTAAGTTAAAAGAGCTGCAAAGTGCACGAAGCGTGCAGCTCTTGTTGTATTTTTTATCAAGTTATTCACGTCGTCGAGCTGAGAAACGAGCATAGCATAAATCCTCTTGACACGAGAAGAAGGAAAGCGTCTGTCAAACTGAGTAATTTGGAGGATCTTTACAGGTGCAGCTCGAAACACTGGTGTTTCGAGCTGCACCTGTAGCTGTTTATATAAAGAATATGTAAAATTTAATTATAAGCATGAGAACTGATACAAGTGTAGTCCCGAGGTCCAAGTTGAGCTTTGCACTTGTGTGTGTGTTCATATATAGTGTAGGTGTAATATAACTTGCTTGGACTAAACTAGTTTATACTGCTTTTTAACAACCGGCCAATAGTTGCTTTTTAACAACTTTGTACTGATGGCAGCGTCACAAATTAAATTTTTAATATTTTTTTTTGTGTTCGATTCCATAGAAGTGAAAGAAAAAGTTGTCGCTACTATTACACAACATTAGAAAAATATATGTGACGAAGCAGTAAATAAGAAAAAAATATATGGGCACAACGCATCCTTGATGATGATACGATACATCAGACGAGAGTTAAAATAATGTAATATGCAAGTCCGGCATGGAAGAGTTGATATTATATTGTTTTTTTTATCGATTTATTTATATAATAATAAGAAAGTTAAATTTTTTAAGTTTACTTTCTGGATTTACTTATATAATTACTATCACAAACTCAAAACTCAGCTTAAGCCTCGCGCACTGTAAGCATCTTACCATAATTCATCGATGTTCAACTTATGTCCCGATTTTTGACTCATACTATAATTAAATATATTAGTAACACATGCCATGAATCTTGAATTTACAATAAGACAACTGTATTATACATATATCAGCTTCACGCTGTATCCTGTACACAGTAGGATAGGCAGAGGGAACCTAGTGTTAAGACATTCCGTTCCAAATTTTCCACCGAATTCTGTGGCATTGCGTGTTGAGTGGCGGAACATAAAGCCGCGCTTTGCCACACTAGAGCGAAGATATGAAAATATTGAATATTTTGATTCTTGAGTAGGGATCGAACCCACAACCAGTCGCGCTTACACACGAGTGTGTGACTTTAAACTGTCTCTGATTGTTTCTGCGCTACGACTGGCCTCTATATGTAAACTCTATTTTATGTACATAAAAATATACTAGCTCATGTTGACTCTCCAACATATTTTATTTATCGCTTTAATCTCATTCCATTCAAATACGTTATTCCGATAGAGCACACAGAAGCAGAAACTACGTCGACGTCGCGAAACGTCGAGTCGAGAAATGTTTGACTCTAAAACTCAATGAGTGTAAAGCTGGTTTATTATCGTCACAAAGGATTTCTCAAAGAAAGTAATTTGGTGGAAAACCGTCCGACGTCGGCACGGCGCCAGTGTCCGCCGTCCGCGATGGAAATTGTATCCGGTCCCACATGTCGCCTCGGTGGCATGACGGCGCTTAACTACGCACGTTACGGTATTTTATTTCGTTGAAGACTTGTTGTGGCTTAATTAGGTTATTTTAATAATGTTTGGTAGCATCACTTTAATAAATTAATCTATTGGAGATCTAGTATTTAACGCATCAGCGCCATCCATGAAAATGTCTGTCTGTCTGTCAAGAGCCTTTATCTCTGGAACGCTTGTTCATGGTTTAGATTTTCAAACTTAAGCTATGCACTCAGATCTACGGCCTCATAATTTCCTGAAGAATACGTATTACTACATTTACTTAAAAATATATGGCTGTTTATATATAAACAAACGCGTATTTCGACACTATAAAGGGAATCAAAATTAATAGGGTACTTCCGGTCAATCTAGAATTATGAAATTTGGCACATAGCATCTACATACCCGTAGATCCTATCTGCTAAATTCAATTAGTTAAATATAATAGAAAAAAAATAATAGCCTTAAATATCGGGCAAAATTTGGTATTAAAGCCGCTAGTTCTAATGAGGTATCACATGAAAGGGCTCTGTCTAAGCTAAGCTTAAATTTTAGAAAGACCTCGAGACCTCCAATTTTTGCACGGCATCCTCGGTGGGCGAGCCCGACTCACGCAAGTCCGATTTTATTTGTATTATATTATAATATGGATATGCCTTAATGCGTGATTTTAGAAAGAGCTTCAGATATTTATAAGTGTTATTAATATAAAATCAAGATCAAGATCTATAAAAATCAAGATCTATAAATTAATAACAATTTTGTGTACGAAACAAAGGGACCAACTAACGTAAAGAAGTCAATGGGTTCCTTGTAGTAGGTCGTTAAAAGTTTCGAGCTTTAAGAGAGCCGTGGCCGAGATACGCGACAGTTTGGTGGTTGGATTCCCACTCGAGGAAGTGATATATATATTTTTTTTCACTCTGGTGTCGAGGTAGGTTCTCTGGTAGAAACCAATATAATCAATTATTTCCGGTTGACTACTAGTTGAGGCCAGTCGTGGCGCAGCGGCACGAAGTGTGACTCTAAAACCGACTGGTTGTGGGTTCGATCCCCACTCGAGAAGATGAAATATTTATGTGTCGATGCTAAGTGCGGCGTTGAGTTCTGCCACTCAACACGCAATGCCTCCAGAATTCGGCAGAAAGTGGGGTACGGAGTGTCTTAACACTAGGTTCCCTCTGCCTACCTTGCTGTGTGCGGGATACAGCGTGAAGCTGACTCCTGTCCACATTGCATCCACTTTTTGAGGATCCGATCTATACTAGCAGTCGTGGATGGCTGCTCGTCGGATATAATGGATGTAAGTGCCGGTGTTCCTAAAGCGTCAGTGCTCTCTGCAATTCTGTCCCTGCTCCATATTAATTATTTACTCAATTCTGGAATCTTTGGGTACGCAGATGACAACTTTGTTGTAGAGAGCTACATAGCCAAAGCAACTGCAAGTGGGTCTGAAATACAATCACTTAGTAATAATATGGTGGAACGCCTTAATTTGAACCTCAAGGCAGTCTCTGATTAGGGAGATGCCAATTTGGTCAAATTTAACGCTCCCAAGACTGGGTCTTGGGAGCGTGCCTGTGAACCGTGAAAAAGGCTGTTCGAATTATCTCCCTCGTCTTGAAATGTATCGGTTCCGGTAAGCGACCACCTTGAACTTCTTGGCATTACTTTCTCATCGACTCTTACTTTGAATCCAGAATTCAATTGGTTGGTAAGAAAAAAAACTTAGCATCCTCTCCAAGATGAGACATCCTCTCCAAGATGAGAGATCACACTGTATAAAGCACAAGTAAGACCGTATATGGCGTACTGCTCTCACTTATGGGATGGCTCTGCCAAGTACCAATTACAGATTTGGAATCAATTGTTCTCAATTGATTCCAAATCTGGCATCCAAATTGGCTCGTTTCTACGAGCCAGAAGGTTAATCAAAGACAGCACTCTCGTTGATAATCAGCTGCAAAACCTTAGCCACCGGCGTAGGGTTGGCTCGTTGTCTGTTCTTTACCGTATACTTATTTCGGAGAGTGTGCACTGGATTTACACAACCTAATTCCCCCTGCACCTTTTTATCATAGAACCTCTAGGAACACAGCTTCACGCTATCCGTACATGATGGATATCCTAATGTACGAAAGAAACTCTTTGAGGCTACATTCTTTATCCGCTCTGCGAGAGATTGGGACTCATTGCCGGCATCATCTGTATTTCCTATGACTTACAATGTGGGGCTCTTTAAAAACAGAGCCAACAGGTACCTACTAGGCGACCGTGTACCACCGTAGACCACCTCAACGCCCATCAGGCTTGATGCGGTCAAATGCAAACCTATTCAATAAAAAAAAAAACGCTTTGTTGTATTTCCATTCAATTCGAATTCCATCATTATAAGCATCCGAGATAGCGGTAATTGGACGTTGTGCCATTGAAAAGTAATATACATACATATATCGACGACTGATTGAATTAACAGAATGCTACCCGCAAATGCGTTCTGGAGTGACCGTAGCAAATTATTTTATTTATTACTAGTGGAACTCGCGCGGCTATGCCCGCTTGAAATATACAAATGTTTATTTAAGTGTATTTAAGAAAAACCCGACCAAGCTCGATTCGGACTCGTCCATCGAAGCTTCTATATCAATTTCAGGATTGTGATTGGTATATACCTTATAGATTTTGATGCTGCGGCGCATAAAGTTAACAAACTTAATAATGCTCTTATATTGTATAAAATTAACTAAAAATATAAGTTTGTAATGATTTTTTCTATGAAATATCTATAAATTTTTAAACATTTGGATTTTTGTTTTCATTTGCATTGTAAGATTTTACTTCATCCTAAATTTTATAACTGTACCAGAAGTACATTGTAGCATTTGATTGCGCGGTGATTTTCATACAAAATGAAGCAAATACAATTTATAAATTCTCATATTTTTTGACTGCGTTGTTAGTTATAGTTGCACGCTTGTGCCAGCGCCATGCCTAGCCTCTAAAGTCAAAGTCAAAGACAAATAAGATTTTATATGAGTATCTAACTTAAAATTAGAAAATATTAATAGTAACATATGACTAGACAAATCTATCAGATACGGGCGTGGGAGGATATCGAGTTATAAATTGACCTTCTTTGACCCTCGTTACGAAGTGGGCAGCGCTCGCTATGCTCCGGACGTCTCTTCTATATGTTGTGATATATCATCTTATCATATAGTTGCTAGTGGCGTATGCGCCAGTATCACAGAATGAAAAAAATATTATATTAAAAGTGGTGATANTAAATACTTAAATTTATATTTCCATTTCTTTGCTCTGGTGTCGATGCTAAGCGCGGCGTTGAGTTCTGCCACTCAACACGCAATGCCTCCAGAATTCGGCAGAAAGTGAGGAACGGAGTGTCTTAACACTAGGTTCCCTCTGCCTACCCTGCTGTGTGCGGGATACAGCGTGAAGCTGACTCCTGTCCGCATCTCATCCACTTCTTGAGGATCCAATCTATACGAGTAGTCGTGGATGGCTGGACGCAGATGACAACATTGTTGTAGAGAGCTACATAGCCAAAGCAACTGCAAGTGGGCCTGAAATACAATCTCATAGTAATAATATGTGGTGGTGGAACGCCTTAATTTGAACCTCAAAATCAGAGACTGCTCTGATTGGGGAGATGCCAATTTGGTCAAATTTAACGCTCCCAAGACCCAGGTGTGCCTGTGAACCGTGAAAAAGGCTGTTCGAATTATCTCCCTCGTTTTGAAATGTATCGGTTCCGGTAAGCGACCACCTTGAACTTCTTGGCATTACTTTCTCATCGACTCTTACTTTGAATCCAGAATTCAATTGGTTGCTAAGAAAAAAAAACTTAGCATCCTCTCCAAGGTGAGACAGTACTTAAGACAGCAAAATCTTCTCACACTGTATAAAGCATAGTAAGACCGTATATGGCGTACTGCTCTCACTTATGGGATAGCTCTGCCAAGTACCAATTAGAGATTTGGAATCAGTTGAGAAACGAGCCAGAAGGTTAATCAAAGACAACACTCTCGTTGATAATCAGCTGCCGAACCTTAGCCACCAGCGTAGGGTTGGCTCGTTGTCTGTTTTTTACCGTATACATTTCGGAGAGTGTGCACTGGATTTACACAACCTAATTCCCCCTGCACCTTTTTATCATAGAACCTCTAGGAATACCGCTTCACGCTATCCGTACATGGTGGATATCCTAATGTACGAAAGAAACTCTTTGAGGCTACATTCTTTATCCGCCCTGCGAGAGATTGGGACTCATTGCCGGCATCATCTGTATTTCCTATGACTTACAATGGGGGGGTCTTTAAAAACAGGGCCAACAGGTACCTACTAGGCGACCGTGTACCACCGTAGACCGCCTCAACGCCCATCAGGCTTGATGCGGTCAAACGCAAACCTATTCAATAAAAAAAACGCTTACTTGTATTTCCATTCAGATCGAATTCCATCATTATAAGCATCCGAGATAGCGGTAACTGGACGTTGTGCCCATTGAAAAGTAATATACATACATATATCGACGACTGATTGAATTAATAGAATGCCACCCGCGACCGCGCTTTATGGTAAATTATTTTATTAACACACATAATTTTTATCCATTATTTTTCATGAAAGAAATATACAGGTTGTTTTTACTTTTACATATCTGTTTTTTACTTTTGCATATTATTTTGTCACGAAGGGGCACGAGTGTGTTACTGTAAATATGATAGGTCGTGGGTTTGATTCCCACTCGAAGAAATAGGCAGAGGCAACCTAGTGTTAAGACATTAATTTCTCTACTTTCCGCCGAAATCTGGAGGCTTTGCATGTTGAGTGGCGGAATTCAACACCGTGCTTTGCCTCGTTACAGGAAATAATAATATTAATATTTTAATAATACTATTTCATTTCCTCGAGTGGGAATCGAACACAGAGCCTATCGTGTTTAAAGTCGTCCGTTGGTGCCCCTGCGTCACGACTAACCTCAAAGTGTAGAAGAGTAGTAATATGTCAATATATTATCTACTTTCTGCCCATTTTAAGACGTTTGCGTGTTCATTTAAAAGACCTGAAACTAATAACTTTATAATATCTAATTGGTCTAACTAGACCAACTCGAGGTCAGTCGTTTGAGCAGGGGCACAGAGTGTGACTGTAAAATCAACTGGTTGTGGGTTCGATCCCCACTCGAGGAGATAAAATATTTATTTACATTTATATTCTCATTCCTTCGCTCTTGTGTCGAGGCAAAGTGCGGCGTTGAGTTCCGCCACTCAACACGCAATACCTCCAGAACTCCAGAGCGGTGAGCGATGTGTCTTAACACTAGATTCCCTCTGCCTACCCTGCTGTGTGCGGGACACAGCGTGAAGCTGATTTGGTCTAACTAGACTAGATAAAACTAGAATATCTTAAATTTATGCATTTTCATATACCAATTGACACTACAACTATCACGAGTAGGTTAGTACAATTAAGAAATATTCAAATACTCCATAATTTCATCGTGGATATTTATATATTAGCTAATGTAAGAATACAAACTATTTTTTAAACATTTTTTAAAGTGTTATCCACACACTTAGGAAATAAAAATACTTATTTAGAAAAATTATAGTACAAAAAATATATATTCTGAACATTTTAAACATTTAATATAAATGTTGTATTTAGCTATTAATCTTTTTAGCTTTTAACCTTTTTTATAACTCAATCTGCTTCTGACTTCTAATTAGTTCATTCAAGCGTCGCGTAGCATATTTAAGTGAAATATTTCGGAGCACTGCTCTGTGGCGTCGTTCGTGATCATCTGTTTAGTTCTATTTTGCTATTAGGTACTGGACTTCCTCATGTGAGAACTCATCAGACGAACTCCTTCGAGTTTTGTTTTACTCAAACTATTCAATTGACAGAAATATCAGCATGTTTAGAGAGTTTGTCCATTTCACCCGTCGCTCGCTCGTTTGCCTTGTCCTTTTCCATAAAAAAAAATGTAGGAAAATCTAATAGATCATAAAAATAATAATAATCGTATACTATTAAAGTAAGTAGTTTAGTCGAAAAACAAAACGTCAAATTCACTTTTTTCCTTGTTAGGAGGGATACTGTGACTGTAAGCATTCCTGTCAAGTTTCTCTTCTAAACCCATATCAACATTCCTTTCATATATTTTTGTCAATGTTTTCTTATGATGTTACGTAAAATTATTGTCTGTAATATATTTAAAAAAAATAATATTATAAAATCCAATTACTCATTGGTTTTCCTAACGAAAATAAATATCAAACAAAAGAAATTGATAGAAATTTGGCTACTAATAGAAGACTATTGGATTACAAGTACGAAAAAAGCACGGCATTGTTACGGGATAAAAAATCGCCAAAATCCAAATTCGCTCATACATCGTAGACACTCTGTACAATGTTTATTAAATGATGGGGAGAAATAAAATTAAAGCTTTTTCACGTTAAAATATACTAAGTAAATTTAGTAAGTCCTACTATATACCTAATATGAGTAATTTCCATGTTATACTTTACCATAATTAAAAACATTTTGAATTTGAAATGCCATATCAACAATTGAATACAGCTTCAAGCTCGCGCCTCTTGACAACCTTTTAAACACGCTAGCCAATTGAGCTGTACGATTTTGATTGATTCAAACGTAATGAAAATTATAAATATGTTTTAATTCCTATTTAGATTTCCTAATTTTTTTTTAGCTTCACGCTGTATCCCGCACACAGCAGGGTAGGCAGAGGGAACCTAGTGTTAAGACAATCCGTTCCTCACTTTCTGCCGAATTCTGGAGGCTTTGCGTGCCTCAACGCCGCGCTTAGCCTCGACACCCGAGCGAAAAAATGGAAATATAAATTTAAGTAAATATTTTATCTCCTCGAGTTGGGATCGAACCCACAACTAATCGATTTTACAGTCACACTTCGTGCTGCTGCGCCACGACTGGCCTCAGATTAGACTGGCTTTAGATTTCTTAATGACATACATATTTTAGTAGCAGAGCGTAATTTAAGCAATTTTATAATATAATTCTACACTTTAGAAAAGAAAAACACTTTTTTAGAAAACATAAAAAAATAATAAAAGAGGGATTTCAGCCTGCACGTCAAGCTGTCCAAGCGCTCTGACTACTAAGTCAACGGACAAACTCACAAATCGAACTTTAAGCTGTAGAACAATTAAGTAGTTACATACATTTGAACCGCCATATATCTATATATAACGCGATAATTTCTCAATTAATCAAAGTTAGATACGACTGAAGTCAAAGTTAAATGATGTAAATTATAATAGTGTTATTATTTTGGTAGACTTCGTTAGTACAACCGGAGACTTGAGGCCAAACTATTATATGTATAAAATATACTCACTCACTCACTGTGGCTTGAGGTCAAAATCAGCCTCATACAGACTTCACATGTATAAAACATGAGGCCGAAAGGATCTCAACCGCACCAGCGAAAAGTTTTTAAAAATAGGTTCCGCAGTGAACGTGTTGACTAAATCTAATTTAGAGGGGTTAGTAGGACATAAGTCCACAGTCAAACGCAGCCGAATTTTAAAATAATGAAAATTTAATTAAAATCCTCCCGCGGTGAGCGACTAACCTTCTCTTTGTCATGTACAATACTGAATTAGCCGCGCGTTCAGATGAGATATCCGCTTTAAGAACGTCACTCTCTAATATTAAAGCGTTACTTGAACGATTGTTTCCTTTTCACGTATATTAAGTTTCAAAGTCAATTACTTAAAGATTTTATTTAGATACTATTTATTTTTGAGTTCGATTTATTAAAAGTGAAATATAGAATTGTTATTACCATTAGACAATAATGAAAAAATGTATGTGGTCAAGCAGTAGAAAAGAAAAATATTCAAGTAAACAAGGCATTCTTGATGATGAATTCATAATTTTTACTATCGTAAGTAAAATTATGAAGATGTAATAAGCAAATCCGACATAGAAGAATTGCTATATTTAATATGATGTGTTTGTTATCTATTTCTATTAGGAATTTAAGTTTTTAAAGCTTACTTTATGACTGTATTTTTATAATCACTATCACAAATGCAAAGCTCAGCTTATGTCTCGCGAAGTGTATGTATATTATCATATTTCTTTAATGTCGTCAAATAAATTCAATTTATGCGTTGACTTTTGACTCATACTGCAATTAAATTTATTAATAACACAAGTTTTTAATTAACAATAAGACAACTGTGTTATACATATATCAGTTTTAGATTGTATCGCGCACACAGCAGGGTTGGCAGAGGGAACCAAGTGTTAAGACACCCTTATTTCCATTTTCCTTCAAATTCTTACTTGTGTTTTATTCGGTATATTGAGTGGCGGAACTCGACACCAGTGTGCAGATATGAAAATATTAAATATTTCGTTTCCCCGAGTGAGGATCGAACCCACTCCTTTATGCCCCTGTGCCACGACTGACCTCTGTATGTAAACTGTACATAAAAAAAAATCATTACTCATGTTGACTCTATAACATATTTTATATATCGCTCCAATCTCATTCCATTCGAGACGTTGTTCCGATAGAGCACAGTAAAATACATCGACGTCGCGAAACGTCAAGTCGAAGAATGTATGACGTAAAACTCAATGAGTGTAAAGCTGGTTTATTATCGTCACAAAGAATTTATCAAGTAATTTGGTGTCTCTTCTTCCGACGTCAGCAAGCCGTCTGTGTCAGCCGCCCGCGAAGGAAATTGTATCCGGTCCCGAACGTCGCCTCGATGGCATGCTGGCGCTTAACTACGTGGCTGGCTTAACTACGTTAGTTACGGGGTTTTATTTCGTTAAAGGCACGTTGTGTCTTATTTAGATTATTTTTACAATATGTGAGGCCAGTCGTGGCGCAGGGACACTTAGTGTGACTGTAAACGCGGCTGGTTGTAGGTGCAATCCTCACTCGAGGAAATGAAATATTTATATCTTCGCTCTGGTGTCGAGGCTAAACGCAGCGTTGAGTTCTATCTATCTAAAAAGCTATCAAATAAAATCAATTAAATGTTAACAACCTATGATATTTTATTTAACGACGTTGTCTTCCATTAAATACTAATGTTATATAAATCCCGCACACAGCAGGGTAGGCAGAGGGAACCTAGTGTTAAGACACTCCGTTACCCACTTTCTGCCGAATTCTGGAGGCATTGCATGTTGAGTGGCAGAACTCTACGCCGCGCTTAACCTCGACACCAGAGCGAAGAAATGGAAATATAAATTTAAGTAAATATTTCATCTCCTCGAGTGGGGATCGAACCCACAACC
>JAAIXJ010000478.1:79500-134257 GCA_013403705.1 Heliconius hermathena
ATTGCGCGTTGAGTGGCAGATTTCAACGCCGCGCTTTGCCTCGACACCAAAGCGAAGAAATGGAAATATAAATTTAATTTTTTTGAATATATTCTTCCAGAGTGAACAATGTGCATACGTTAAAAAACCTAACTCCAGGGCGGCCACGACTAGAAATGTAAACACAATATTTTTCTAGTATATTTTTGTAGCTTCACATTGTGTGTCGTATATAACAGGGTAGCAGGATAGGTAAAGGGAACTTAGTCCTGAAAACATCCATTATCTTGTTGCCAGAGCAAAAAAATTAACATAATTATTTCCCCAAGTAGGAATCGTACCCACAACTGTAAATGTCAATTCATGCTGACGATCGGGTTCACTCATGTACAATTAAAAACGTCTATCCTCCGCAGTGGATGAACCTAAACTGATGATGGTGCGTTTAAAATCATACATAGGGTAATCATTTCTGATAATCGATAAGTAACCTTTTCCTGTTTTTTCTTTTCTCTCGCTCTGATCCGGGCATCTCTTCTATATGTTGTGATATATCACCTTATCGCATAGTGACTACGTGAATTAAATGCAAATGGATATTTATTGCGATTTTAAATATATTATTCTAAAATCTAACTTCTGGGTGGTCAGTACTTGTTGAGCGTACTGTAGCCAGGTACTCGAGCGCCATCGCTGTCGATAACATGCAGATTAAACCAGAGATTACCTACGAATGTCGATGTATAGTAACAGTTACAACATCAGTCAAATGTATGAACGTTTGATAATCTATTTATTAGACTGTTTGATTTGAACTATGACAAATTATATGGAATATTCATAGAAATTATCTATTATTATTGAGTTAGTGGCTCTATTTGAATTGCTATTTTAGTAGATATTGTTAAATATTATACTTTTAAAACAATAAGTAAATACAGACGAACAAGACAGTAAATACAGACGAACGTTGTTCTGGTTATTGCATATTCCATACCGCTCAAGTGCTCGCCCACTCTGAATGTTGTAAGAAATGATAAATTGAAAATACTACACGCTCTTTCTCCCTCCATAAGGAACACAGGTATGTGGTGAATTGTGATAATGTACTCTGAATAAGGTTTATAACCTTTCTTATAGAATAGTATTGACTTAAAAGATTTTTGTTAATAGTAAAATTAAATCGAAGCCATCGCTCATATCCATGAGATATAGCGTGTGACCGTAAACGCGACGGTTGTGGATTCAATTCCTTCTCGAGAATTATTTTTATTTTGACAAACACGCAACGTTGAGTTCCGCTGCTCAATAAGTGGAAAACGGAGTGACTTAACACTAAACTGTAACAAAAAACATTTATTAATGTTCGTCACGAGGCGCTCGTGAGAACCTCAATATTTCAAATTTAGTTTAAGCTAGCGACATGCTGTAAATTATAACTAATCTTTTCAAAAATCATACCAAGAGCGACAAAGAACTTGCTTTGATGTAACAAATATTTTTATTTATTTACTTTAGTAATATTTATAAATATTAAATAATAAGCAAAAAAAAACAGCTTCATGTTGTATCCCGCACACAGTAGGGCAGGCAGAGGGAACCTAGTGTAAAGACACTCCATTTCCTATTTTCCGTTGATTTTGCAGGCAATGTGTGTTGAGTGGCGAAACTCAATGCTCAGCTTTGCCTCGGCTCCAAAGCAAAGAAATGAAAATATTCATTTAAATAAATATTATACAACCAGTGGTATTTACAATCACACATTTTGCCCCTGCGCTACTACTGGCCTCTTATGTTTGTTATTTATTACATATTTAAAATAACCAACGTACTTACGGGTTTAAGTATAACGTCATTTATATAAAGCAAACAAGAGACCTCGTTGAGCGTTGAACAAACGTCCCGAAGGAAATTAGTACAATATTGTGTATCGCTTTTATCAGATGCGGCTCTGCCTCGTTGTGTACACCTCACTGTGTGCTCCCTACTTAATAACTTAATATACTTCCTTTTAACGCGACTTTGACTGTAACGCGACGGTCGTGAGTTCGATCTCGACTCGATGGAATGAGTTATTATTTCTTTATATTTTTATTTCTTCACTCTGGTGCCAAGGCAAAAAGCCCGGCGTTAAGTTCCGCCACTCAACACACAATGCCTCGATAAAAATCAGCGGAAAGTAGGGAACGTAGTGTTTTAACACTAAGTTCTTTCTGTCTACTCAGCTGTATGCGAAATACAGTGTGAAGCTTTTAATATACTACTCTAGCCTTCACATGCTTGCCCGCGTGATCTAATAAGAACGAAATGTTATGTGATACGTTCAGGTTACTTGGAGCCAAGGTACGGTAGGTTACATCGAAATGAGTAATTCAATATTTATAGCCTTTCGGTTAAATTGACACAATGAGATTTTTCGATTTTAACAAGTATTTCAGAGATTTTCGCTTTCGACCCTACACCTTCACTTCAACCCATCTCCAATCAAACCCACAACCTGCATTTAAAATTGCACGCTAGCGCCTCTGCGATAAAGCTGTCTCCTTCTAGCTAAAATAAAGGTGAAAATTAAGTATTGTAGTATAATAAATTAGTATAGATTTATAAAAAATCTTATCAATTTCATATTTACTGCTGTATTTTGGTCGATTTATGTAACAAAAACCTAACAACTAAGTTAGGTAACATTTAACAAATAAATCAGCTTCACGCTGTATCCCGCACGCAGCAGGGTAGTCAGAGGGAACCTAGTGTTAAGACACTCCGTTCCCCACTTTCCGCCTTTTTGGAGGCATGGCGTGTTGAGTGGCGGAACTCAACGCCGCTCTTTGCCTCGACACCAGAGCGAAGAAAATAGAAATATAAAGTTAAATATATATTTTTTTCCTCGAGTGGGGATCGAACCCACAATCGCCGTTATATCTTTATATTCTATATTTCTCACAATATACTATAACGGCCGTGTGTTAACATTTCACATATCTATATATGAGATGAGTGTGCAGTTTACTTGCAAAGATTGCGATCACATTCTCCCAGAAATATCAAGGTTTCCCGTAATACAGTCATAGTTTTTGGCAGCGTTTAGTCTTATTCTTTTAAAATACTAACATTAAACCAAAACAAGCTTTAAACCTAAAGAAATAAGATTTAAAATTTATAAAAACCGTTATAATGCAGTAGTGCATCTGAAAGAGGCTGTCAGGCAATCGTTTGTATCGTGTACGTAATCGCACCAACAATACAGGATTTATGCGATCAGATTATACTCGCGATGGCAATTCAAAATGTACTCCGCTTGGAGCACTGCGCTATATTTGATATCGAAGTTTTGTATTATAGTTATCTATAACTAAAATCTTAAGTGATATTGGAAATAGAAATGTATATTATATAATATAATTTTAATATAAGCGTGTATACTCAAAACTATATACTTATATGCGTCAAATACACCAAATAAAAAGAAATTATATATAGAGAGGTTAGCTCTCTATCAGTCCGTGGTCGGCCAATTTAGTAAATACAAAAAAATAGCAATATATATTAATAAAGCCAGTCATAGTGTGAGCACAAGCATGTTAGTATAAAAGCGACAGTTAGTGGGTTCCGTTCCCAGAAAATTATGAATATTTAATATTTTTTTATTTTTCGATTCGATAGCATTGTATCGAGGCAAAAAATCGCGGTGTTGAGTCTAGTACTCTACACCCAAAAGGTTAAAAGGTAGGAAATTTAAACGGAGTGATTTAACACTAGGTCCACAGATTCCCTCTACTAACCCTTCTACGTGTAGGATAAAGTGCGACGCTAAAAAACAACAAATATATACAATATATATACCATTTCATATTCAATATATATTCTTAATTCAATACATTTATTCGATTTGAGTATAGTATAATAAAACAATATGAACCTCTTAATACGGATATTTAAGTAATCAAATATTCCATTAAGCTATTTTAAGGAACAAAAACCTACATCTGGTCACGGATACTCACCACGTATCAACAACAAGGCCGCAGTAGAGATGTAGAGGCGTCATCACGCTCAAGGCCGCAATCTTTACGGCGTAGCGGCCTACAGTTATTATTTACGATCTTTCGGAAGTAGGCTGATGTATGGCGAAATAAATATTATACGAAACAATTCGTATAAACGAGGCTGATTTGAGTATTGTTATTTGGTGTTCTGATAGTATAATAGCCGCCCGCTTGCAGTTTTTGTTATATTATTAGATTTTTTAAATATTTTTTTACATAAATTTAACCCTATGTGTTATTCTGTTGTATAAGCTATATTACTGTAAAGTTTTATTTATATTCCTTGAGTAGATTTTGCATGAAAGTGGAACAAACATCCATCCTCACGAACTTTCACTTTTGGAATATTAGTAGGATATTCTTCATAATATGTCAATTTCTTTAGATTTTTTTTAATATGGTTGTGCATTGTAAACAATATTAAATTTCAGAATTTAACGAAATTGCAGGTGACAATTACTGTTAATATAATTTACTAGCGACCCTAACGTGGCTTCACTCATTTAGTTTAGTTACTGTTATATTATAACTAAAATATACGAAATATTCATATAAACTGTAGTCCACATCGTTTAAATTAATGATTTAATATTTTTTTTTTTATAAAAAAGTATAAGGCAAACCAGCATTCGGGTCACCTGATGGTAAGTGATCACCGCATGCTAACCTAATATTCCTTACAATTCAATAGTCACGAACAAAGCAGAACTCAACACATGTTAACGGTACCAGTAAGTAAATGTTTAGCTCTTCTAAGAAGAACAAAATTACAGCTCACTAGAGAAAGCGGGACTCGGAAAGCGCTAGAAACTTTCACAGGAAATAAAACATGCGCTTGAAATGAAGTGAACGAGGTCGTTCGTAATTATGTTACCTAGATACGTATGTACTCGTACATACATATATACATACATACGTACTAAAGTACTCGCTTTAACTTATATTATGAAAACGTTTCAACTTTTTTTGTGTCGACAAGAGAATGGTTTTACGTGAAGTTTTATTTCCTATCCTCTAAATGTTAGCCTCGCGTGTTGGGACTAACAAGAAGAGCATCGATTACACCGACAGACGTGCTTCTATTATATCATACTTATATTCTTAGCTTTTTTTTTACATTTTTTTATATTATTTTAACTTTTTTTATTATTATAATCATTTACTAATAATTGATCAACTTAATGATACTATTGAAATATATTTTAAGATATTAAACTCAAAGAAATTTAAAGTAAGTAAAACAGAAATGTTCCTGATACAACATTATTAATCATTGCTTTCGAAATTTTGATTAAACTTTACCAATTTATTTTAAACTATCACACAATACAATCACAAATACAAAGAAGGAGAGGAAATTAAATCTGACGGGTAGTAGGTTCAATTGTCATTCGAGGAAATAAAATATTTAATATAATTCCTCGTTCAGGTAACAAGGCAAAGCGCGGCGTCGATTTCCGCCATTCACCACGCAAAGCCTTCAGAATTCGGTGGATAGTGTGGAACGGAAGTGCTTGTGCCATGCTATGTGTGGGATACAGCGAGAAGACAATAAAAAAAAGGAAATGGCGGGTAGTTACTGAATTTTAATGTTTAAACATTTTTTTTTATTACTATTAACAACAAAGTTGAAATAGATGTTAAATAGCAGCTAGCAGCGTAAATGGTGACGGTACAGGTACATACTCGTACATACATATATTACTAATGTGGGCGGCTTTTACTAGGAATAGGCTTAAACATAGTGCACCTGTAACTCGGTTGCATCGAATCCGCAATTCTTTTATGGTACAATGTGTACGCTATTACAATAGGATCCCAGAAAACGTCAGAGAATTTTCTATATCACGATTTAAAAAAATTGTGAATAGACGTTTGTATGTTAAAGGTTATTACCAAATTAATGATTTTCTAAATGATAAAACGCCTTGGGAATAAAATGCTCGCTCCAATCTGTTTCAAAGGTTGATACCTTATTCACAAATAATTAAATATGTTGTTTAAGAAAAAAATAAATATGTATTTGTATAAAATTGATATTCAAAAACAAGTTCCGCTGAGTTTTTTTTGCGCCGGTCATTCCCTGGTCTGAGGCATTAACTTTAGTGAACTGGTGGTAAATTATTTGACGTTCAAAAAATTAAGCATGTAACTTCTTATTTTGAATAAAATTATTTGAATTTGAATTTAGAAGTCTGCGGCGGCTGCGGTGGCTCTACGCGCTACGTACTACCGCTATGCCGCTACGGCGCTACGCCGGGAGGTGACGTAGCTCCTGTGGTTATAATACATTTGAAAGTATCACGTTTTATATACTGTAAATAAAGGTTAATGAGATTTTTAGTCGATTATTATTTTACATTTCAAAAATGCCAGAATGAGCTTCTTCGAATATGATAAAACTAACAAACAATATATAATATATAGGAATTTAGTATCGTATAATAACAAAACAACATAATTCACTAATAATGCTTACTTTATTTATTTAATACCTATAAACATAAGCCAAGCCACATGAAATGCAACCACAATTACTATAATAACTATAGATTCAAACGCGTCTTTGATTGCTTCACCTTACTTTTATATTTGGACTAGCCAAAGGATGATATTTTGTTTTTAATAAAAATATATTCCATGTCCATTTTAAATCCTATAAAAATATGTGTGCAAAGTTTCATGATAATCAGTTAAGTAGTTTTAGCGTGATAGCGTAACAAACAAACTAACATTCACATTTAAAATATTAGTATGTGATATTGTTATCGTGATGTGGCACGTCTGTCGATAAAGTCTAGAAGTTATTTATTTTAATAGAAAAAGTTTGTTTTCACAATATACTCTTGTGAAATCAATCAAGTTTTGTTGGAACTAAAACTTTTCTCTGCACGATTTTTCTTCGTTAGAAACATGAAGTGAATACGAAACTATGTATTCATTTATGACTTAAAACGTAGGTACATTTAAATCCTAGGGTCGTAGATAGTAGAAATTGACCCTGGCGACAGATTGAGCAGATGTGTTTATTCTGTATCTTTTTTTAGCTTTTAGCTCTATGCCGCACATAGCAAGATAGGGAGCCTAGGAACCTAGTGTAAAGACACTTCGTTTCCATTGCGGTTTACAGTTTTTATAAACATTCCATCGAATTCTGGAGACATTGCTTGTTCAGTAGCGGAACTCAACGCCACATTCTGTATGTATTATAATATATTATTTATTTATTAAATTAAAAATTAAATCAGGCTTACGCTGTATCCCGTACGCAGAACCTAGTGTTAAGACTCTCCATTTCCCACTTTTCATCGAGTTCTGGAGACATCATGTGGAGTGGCGGAACTCAACGCCGCTATGTATTTATTAATATATTATTTATATTATATAAGTTATTACAATTATACATTCATATCCATGTAAAATTTTCAATTATTGTTTTACGTGTATGCTTAAGAATCTTCGCGTACGTCGTTGCAATAATAAGAGATGATCTGGGGATGCCAAAAATAGAAACAACCGAGCGGATAAAGAAAAATTGTTACAATCTTGCCAAAACCTTACCTCGATTTAAACAATTTATTTTAAAATGTTTTTTATAATATATTATACTTTTATTTTTACTTATTATTTATTATACAACAAAGAAAATATACAATTTTGTATTACAAACGGGCGAAGCAGCGAGCGGGAATTAAAACTATAATAAATCTGAAATCTTTATATAATATAAGCATAGCGGGGTTACTACCCCGCCCTAACACTAAATTATTTCTTTATCCTACCTAGGTAGTAGGTATCTACAGCAAGAGACTTGGATATTAGAAAAATAACATTTACACGTATGTAACTTTAGTAATAATTTAATCATCAGCTTCACGCTGTATCCCGCACACAGCAGGGTAGGCACAGGGAACCTAGTGTTAAGACACTCCGTTCCCCACTTTCTGTCGAATTCTGGAGGCATTGCGTGTTGAGTGGCAGAGCTCAACGCCGCGCTTAACCTCGACACCAGAGCGAAGAAATGGAAATATAAATTTAAGTAATAATTTAATAACAACTACAAAATTTAAAAATTTTTTACGTAGTTACATTTTATATTTTCAATACATTTCAAAAGTGTATTTGAAACTATAAAAATATACACGTTGGACCGACAGAATTTCAATTACTATATAAACCGCTTTGAAAACTAAAAACATCGCATGTAAATGTAACGTCACGGTCCAATGCTTTTTGATGGGAACTTGAAATACTAAATTTTATACAGTGAAAGTTAGGATTATGGAAAATTATCAAAGTATATTTTAACGCGTTTTACATGGAATTAATACGCATTTTATGTTTATTATAAACTAGCGGCCCGCCCACGGCTTCGCCCGTTTAAAATACATGATTATTGATTTAATAAGCACAATTGATTGACAACTATAATGACTTCTAATATAATTTTTTTATTACTTTAATCTGTAATATTCTAGTATGATTTCTTTACGACATTATCGTAATTTCTATAAGAATTTTTGATTGAATCGTTCTTTGTGTTGAATTAATTACGATTTAAACTTAACTGTTATGATTTATGAAGGTAATCTCCACTAACAATTCAATTTTGTTTACTTAATTGTATAAAATATTGTATAATAGTGCTTCAAAAATATATATTTTTATCAACAGTCATATAACCAAGACGTTTCGAATGTCATTCTTTAGCCAGGAATCTTACCAGCGCGATTGCTATATAACATTCGCAGGCAAACTAATGCCTTAAGTTCATTCAAATGACGATAACGTTTTTTTTTAATGAACCGATTTTTATGAACCAAATTTTAGTAGTTAAGTTGAGTTAAAACAAAGCAATTGGTGAAACTTTTAAGTAAATCGGTTCAGTACTTTCAGAGAAAAATGTGGACATACATATCGACAGATAGACAGACAAGAAGTTAAAAAAAAAAATTTTTGCTTTCTATTATTCTTTTTAAATGTCCCTCTATCCATTTCAGTCAAAATTACTAAATGTACAGACAAAATATTTTTACTGTTTTATTATATATAGAGAAGAGATAAGAGGTCTGGTGAGTCGAGTCGTGGCGCAGGGGTACGAAGTGAGACTGTAAATGTGACTGGTGGTGGGTTCGATCCCTACTCAGGGAAAGGGTTTCGCTCTGCCTACCTTGCTATTTACGGGATAGAGCGTGACGCCAAAAAGAATAGAGGTTATTTATTTATTTGTCTTTATTTTCAGCTTTCGCAGAAAGCGGAATCAATCATCAGGTAAACTTTATCTACTTTAGAAAGTACGGTATGTACCCTAATTAATAGAACTGCTATAGCTAAAAGATAAAAGATCAATATTGTGATATCACCACCACTCAACTATTAACACTAAAGTAACAGTCATTGTTTGATATAATGCTCATACTCTACTACAGTAGTCGCGTACAGAAAGACTAGTCAATGAAATGTAATGGATTTACGGGCGTAGTGTTGTTACTGCTATGTAGGGCGCCCACTGACACGATTTTAACAGAATGGATGAACACTCGGAATGTTTTAAAGTAATCAAAAATTCAATTTACGATGTCATTTTACATCATTTCATTTAAATATCCAGAACTTTTCTTTTTAATATTTACCTGTCTCTAACTTTGAATAAGATGATTATGGGTTCGATTTCCATTCATAGTTAGGCCTACAATATTTCCATAAAAATGTGAATGTCATAGTTTCCTTGGCAGGTTTAAACAAATTGACAACTTGGGTTCTAGAGTAATGATCTGCTGTGATTTCTAATAAAATATATTTATGAGCTTCACGCTGTATTCCGCATACAACAGGGTAGGTTAAGGTTAAGGCTAGTGTTAAGGCTCTGTTCCCCCCAATAATAGGGTTAAAATCGCAATAAATACCTACTTGCATTTAATCCACGTAGTCACTATATGATAAGATGATATATCACAACATATAGAAGAGACGTCCGGAGCAGAGCGAGCGCTGCCCACTTCGTAACGAGGGTCGAGATCAATTTATAACTCGATATCCTCCCTCCCCCGTATCAGATAGATTTGTCTAGTCATGTGTTACTATTAATATTTTCTAATTTTAAGCTAGATATTGATATAAAATCTTGAGAAAGCTTCAAGAGGCTAGGCGTGGCGCAAGCGTGGGAGTGTAAATGCGACATGTTGTGGGTTCGATTCCTACTAGAGGAAATGCAATATTTAATATTTTCATTTCCTCGTTCAAGCAACGATGCAAAGCGGGGTGTTGAGTTCCAATTCAATACGCAATGCATTCAGAATTCGGCGGAAAGTTGGGAGAAGTGTCTTAAAGAGAAAATAGTGTGTTCACACTTGTTACAGAGTGAAATTTAAAAAAGTGTAAAAAAAAGAGAAAAATTAAAGGCAAAGGTCAACTTATGTTTGTCCACTGTAGAGAATAGATGTCTTCAATAGCACGTCTACTCGATAGTCAGCTTGAATTGACCTTTATAGTTTAAATATGCGTTAAGAACGTCATGGCGAAGCGTCATGACAGTTGTGGGTATGGTTCCTGCTTATGGAAATTAATTATTTTCATAATTATAAATTATTTCGTTCTGGTAATAAGACAAAAGGGTGTCTTAAATACTAGGTAGGAACCTAGTATTTAAGATACTATCCTGTTACCCTGTAATATGCGCAACACAACGTGAACGGGAAAAGTGTTGTTCTTATATTTTTATCTATAGAAAATAATGTTGATTTTCAAGCGCCAGTCGATGCAAGTCATGTAAAGAGACGATGCAGATATGGCATCTCTACGATTAATACCAGTAAATATCTTGCAGTACTCTGACAGTCAATTAGAAAAGTAGATTAGATATTGTTTTATTCTGGAGAATAAAACAATATCTAATCTTTGAAATGCTTTCTGAACACTTATTGCTTTGGAAATGTCCTGAATAATGGATTCCGTTTATTTTCGCCACGACTGACGTTGAGTTTTATTTTGGCAACGCGAGATAGAACGAATTCTTTCTGTAAATTTTCAAATAATGAAAAAAATTAAATTAAATAAACTGAAGTTTTATTTCTGCCGAATTCTGGAGGCATTGCGTGTTGGGTGGCAGAACTCAACGCCGCGCTTAACCTCGACACCAGAGCGAAGAAATGCAGACAAAAAAAGAAAGGCAGAAAGTGGGGAACGGAGTGTCTTAACATTAGGTTCCCTCTGCCTACCCTGCGTGTGCGGGATACAGCGTGAAGCTGATTTTAATTTATTTGAAGTTTTATTTCAAATTGGTGAAGCCAGTCCTAGAGAGTATGACTGTAAATGCGAAAGGTCAAAGTGGCTCGTTTCCCACTCGAAGAAATGAAATATTTAATATTTTCATTTTCTCTTTCTGGTAACGAGGCAAAGAGCACGGTTGAGTTCCGCCACTCAATACGCAATGCTTCCAGACTTAGGCGGATAGTTGGGAGCGGAAATGTCTTAATGGGAACAGAATGTCTTAACACTAGGTTTCCAGATTTCATTGCCTACTCTGTTACGTGCGGGATACTTTCCCATTTTTTTGTGTTTATTGAATTGCACAGATAATAAATAAAAAAGCTTCGAGTTGTAACTTCGATTTCCAATCGGGAATGTGAATTATTTTTATTTTCTCGCTGTGATGAGATGAGACATAGATCGGCGTTTAGTTCCGCTGCTCAACAATTCATTCAATTTTCATGATTCAATGACATTGAGTTATTAAAATTTGGCGCGATTTTTTAAGGGTTTCCGCCAGATTTATTTAAAAAAAAAATATATCTTTTAACTGTACCACAAGAGCAACAAGTGATTTTTGGTGGGCACCTACTCAGGTAGTCGTGTCGGTAAAATACCGATTAAACCAGAGATCACTTACGAATTTCGATGTATATATTATATTATATGTATATAGTACCACTTACAATCAGTCAGTCAAATGTGTGGTAATCTATTTATTAGACCGTTTGATTTAAACGATGACAAATTATATGGATTAATCATCGATATTATAGATAAAGTTAGTGGTTCAATTTGAATTACTGTTTTAGTGTTGTTCAATATTATACTTTTAAACCAATAGATAAATACAGACGAAATAATATTTGTTTCTATATATGTATCATATATACATATTCTTATGTCATACGAAAAAACTAGCGATAACTTATTTAATAGTTTAATTTCCTCGCTCTGGTAACAAGGCAAAGAGTGGCGTTTAGTGCCGCCACTCAACACGCAAATTCCCCGGAATTCAGCGGAAAGGGGAGAACGGAAGTGTCTTAATGCTAACGAAGTGTCTTAACACTAAGTTCCCAGGTTCCCTCGGTCTACTGTACTATATGCGGCATAAACTGTGAAGTTAAAAACATAAGCACAATATTTTTATATACATAAATAAATTATATGATGATAATAGATAATAACAATAAAAACAAAAGAAAACAAAATGAGCATACATACTTAAAGTGACATTAATACATCTACTACTTCATATAATACTACTATATAGTATACTACTATAGAAGTACTATAGTATACAAATACTGTAGTATAGTAATGTAGTATAGAAGTACTGTAGTACGGTAGTGTAGTACAACCCACTCTCGTACACTGTAAGCAGTTCATATAATCCAGTTACACGTGACATCGTTCTGCCGCCGAGCTATAATTCAATCTAGTTGTGCTTGCGGCTTGGTTTTTTATCTGTCTTCTTCATTTATGTTGGTAATTGTTAGCTTAATTTTTAATTTTGTTTTAGAAATAAAACCGTTAATGTACCTAACATTTTATTATTTATTAATGAATAATTAGTAGCAATGAGGCCTATTGTAAGGGTGACAGGTTGTGGGTTCAGTTTACTCGATGAAATAAAAGCAAAAGCGGCGCTGATTTCCGCCACTCAACTCACAATGCCTCCAAAATTCCACGGAAAGTTGGGAACAGAGTGTCTTAACAATAGGTTCCCTTTTTATTCCCTGCTACAAGCGGGATATAGCGTGAAGCTGAAAAAATATATAAAAACAGTTCCAAACATGCACATCCCCTCATATAAAAATGACAAATGGAATTCCAGTAAGACAATAAACTTATGTTGTTCTGGTTATTGCATATTCCATACCGCTCAAGTGCTCGCCCACTCTGCATACAGTGAGAAATGATAAATTGAAAATACTACACGCTCTTTTCCTCCATAAGGAACACAGGTATGTAGTGAATTATAATATTGTTAGCGAACTCGTGTAAAAGAGGTGTAGAATGTATGTAGGTGAACAAGACTATAAAAGCAGTGGAATTGTGTCAATCGGGGGCAGTTGCTTGTAGACAACGACCCTTATTGGAAGGAAACTCGTGTGAAGTATTGTTAGTAGGTGATACATATCGCTTATTGTAATTACATAGTATCCTTTAAAACATTTAAAGTGTTATATCACACATAGGAAAGAAAAATACTTATTTAGAAAACGTATAAAAATTTGAACGTAGTGAGACGCGGGCTCTAGTCCCGCTATGTTAAATTTTTTAAACCTTTTCTAAATAAGTATATATAATATCTCTTTAAAAATAGTTTAGAAACATATAGACGATATGTGTGTTTATCGTGTTTTATTAAAAACGTTAATCGCTTCCGATTTCTAACAATATTATAATTTGAATAAGTTTCTTACTTTATAGAATTAATTCTTTAGTTGTTACCAACAATAGTGTTGAATTTAAATATTTTAAAGTAAAAAGTAAGATAAAAAGGATTAGCCCTCGTGGCGTAGCGCCATAGCGTGTGACTTTAAACGAGCTTTTATGCATTCGATTCCTTCTCGAGAGAAAGAATTATTTTTATTTTCTTGTTCTAGTCAAAAAAAAATAGCTTGGCCTTACCTTTCATCCGGATAAGGCACGAAGCTATAACAAAAAGATTTATCAATATTCGTCACGTACACGGCGGGCTCATGGGGCCATCCATATTTCAAATATAAACGACATTAAGCTAGCGACATACTGTAATTTATAATTAATCTTTCCAAAACTCATACCAAGAGCGAAAGAAAGATTTCAAAGCTTATTTGCTTGAAATAAATATATTTATTAATTTATTTTAATAATATTTAAAAATGCTTAATAATAAATGAAAAATCAACTTGACGCTGTATCCCGCACACAGCAGGGCAGGCAGAGATAATCTAGTGCTAAGATTATCCGTTTCCTATTTTCCACCGAATTCTGAAGACATGATGTTGATTCGCGGAATGCAACGCCGCGCTTAGGCTCGACACCAGAGCGAAGAAATGAAAATATTAAATATTTCACTTCCTCGAGTAGGCATCGAATCCACAACCATGGGCGTTTGTATAACGTAAATGACGTTAAACAAACGCCCATTGTATAAAATTAACAAGAGATCACGTTGGGCGTCGAACAAACGTTCCGAAGGAAATTAGTATATTATATTTTGTATCGCGTTTATCAGATGCAGCTCTGCCTCGTTGTGTACACCTCACTGTGTGCTCCCTACTTAATAAGTTAATATATTTATTACATTGTACTTATTTGCTTATATATACTACCCTAGCCTAAACATAAGGCTTCGCCCGCGTTTTCTGATAGTAATAACTAAAAGTTATACATTATATTCTTAGTGGTTATGTGTGTATTTATTAGATGTAACTTGTGACTTTGTTTACTTTGAATTTGTGGTATACAATAAAGTATATATAAATAAATAAATAAATAAGTGATACTTTGACCCTAGAATTTTTTAATTTGAAATGAGTAACTTAATGTAATAGAATTTTAGCCTTTTGGTTAACTAGATTTTACAGGGTGGAAGTGTCAGCGCTCCTTTTATGGAAACAGCATATGGGGTAAAATATTTTAAATCCATACCTAAAAAAAAATTATTAAGATCAACAGTTTACGTAAGATTTTTTTTTCATTTCTCTGTATTTCGAGTGACGCAATCACGCATAGATACCAATAACATAAACTCATACTACTACAAAAATACTACTAAAGGATAATCAACTTTGAACTTTGCGCCAATATCTAAGACTCGATTTCGGAATGAGGCGGATGCAGCGGTTTCCCTTTGATAGGTTTATGTGTGCGTGCGTCGTTCTTGACAAATGGCGTTTTATATTACAACAATAATTTTATTATTTAGTTTGTTTTAAAAATAACTTATTCATTTATGGAAAAAAAATATTGTATTAGGCTTTTATAGAGTAGTTAAAACTGTGGCTTCATTTAAAGTGGTGCTTCCAACCTGTACAACACAATAAGTGTTTTAAATTTGGACAAGTAGTTCTGAGACTTTCACATTCGACCCTATATTAACTGCTGCCTGGCAAATGCGGGAGGCACCTCGCTGCCAGAACGACCAAAAACGAAAAAATATTTCATCACCTCGAGTGAGAGTCGAACTCACAACAGACACACAAACAGCTGCATGCTTGTGCTCCTGCACCACGACTGTCGTCACCTTCTCATGGAAAGACCAAAGTTTACCGTAATACAGACATAGCTTTTGGTCGCGTTTGTTCTTATTCTTACAAATTCTAATACCAAACTAAATTGAGCTTTATCTTTGAAGATATAAGATACAAAATTCTAAAAAAAAATATAATGCAGTAGTGCATCTGAAAGAGGCTGTCAGGCAATCGTTTGTANGGTGCTGGCGCTTCCACCCTGTACAACACAATAAGTGTTTTAAATTTGGACAAGTAGTTCTGAGACTTTCACATTCGATCCTATATTAACTGCTGCCTGGCAAATGCGGGAGGCACCTCGCTGCCAGAACGACCAAAAAAGAAAAAATATTTCATCACCTCGAGTGAGAGTCGAACTCACAACAGACACACAAACAGCTGCATGCTTGTGCTCCTGCACCACGACTGTCGTCACCTTCTCATGGAAAGACCAAAGTTTACCGTAATACAGACATAGCTTTTGGTCGCGTTTGTTCTTATTCTTACAAATTCTAATACCAAACTAAATTGAGCTTTATCTTTGAAGATATAAGATACAAAATTCTAAAAAAAAATATAATGCAGTAGTGCATCTGAAAGAGGCTGTCAGGCAATCGTTTGTATCGTGTGCGTAATCGCACCAACAATACAGGATTTATATATCGAAGTTTTGTACTATAGTTATCTATAAATAAAATCTTAAGTAATACTAAAAATCGAAATGTATAATATACAGTACTAATATTTTATATAAGTGTTTGGTATACTACTATGTATTGGTCTAAAAGCTTAGAAAGGAGTGATCTATCACTTGGCTTACTCTTCTTCAGTTGTGTTTAGTGAACAGTAAAAAAACTCGTGTACAATATACGATAAGTACAATATTTCATATCGGATATACTCCTAATTCAATAAATTTATTCCATTGATTATATTAAAACGAGGCTAATAGTGGCGCAGACGACCAAGCGTGCGGCTGTAAATTCGACAGGTTGTGGGTTCAATTCTCACTTGAGGTAAAGAAGTATATAATATTTTTATTACATGCTCTGATAACGAGACAAAACGGACGTTGAGTTCCGCTACTAACAAACAATGCCTCCAAAATTCGGCGGAAAGTGTCGAACGGAATTTTCTTATTAGAAACGTTGTGTCTTAACATTTATGTAAGGGATAAAGCGTAAAGCTATAATTAAAAAAATTAAAAAAAACGATATGAAGCCCTTAATAAGGATTACATATTTTTTTAATGAAGAATTCTATTAATTCATTAAGTTATCTTAATAAGCCATCAATCATCAATGCCATTATCTGTTTCGGAAGCAGTATTAATTAATACTAAAAAATACATATAAATAGTTGTATTGTTGAAACTATTAAAACCCTTAATTTGAAGAAAACTGGTGACTTATGGGGCATGTCTGTTGAAGTTCTTAATATTGTAATAATTATACCAAATACTACTCCTTATTTTGCCTAAATTTTTAACAATTGTGTAGAATCCGGTACTTTTCCTGATTTAATAAAATATAGCAAAATAGTACCGCTTTACAAAAGTGGAGATAGATCTGGCCATGGAAACTACAGAGCGATCTCTGTTTTTCCGTGTTTAAGTGAAATATTTGAAAAAAATATATTTAACCAGCTCACAATTTTCTTAAATATCAACAATTATTTCTATAGGGAGGAATATGGTTTCACCGAAGGCAAGTCTACTACAGATGCGGGTGCTGCACTCCTGAAGCATATTTATGACGCACGCAGCAACTGTTGAGTTTCTTGCCGGCTCTTCTCAGCAAAACTGCCTTCCGAACCAGGGGTAGCTTTTTCGTTTATATGTTCATTCGACGATTCAAAAGTGCTTATAATAGTCTATTTGAATAAAGAATATTTTGAATTTGAATTTTAATAAGGAACAAAAACCACGGTCACGGATATTCACTACATATCACAACTCAAGGTCGCAATAGAGATGTAGAAGCATCGTCACTCTCAAGGCCGCACTATCTTTACGGCGTAGCGACCTAAAGTTATTATTTACGATCTCTCGGAAGTAGGCTGATGTATGGCGAAATAAATATTATATGAAACAATTCGTATAAACAAGGCTGATTTGGAGATTTGTGGATTATTATTTGGTGTTCTTATAGGATAGTAGGAATCTAAACGCGGCCCGCTTAAGTTTGTTGTTATATTATATCTAAATTTTAGAAAATCTTTACATAATTTGTAGCCTATGGGTTGTTTTGATATATTAATCACATATATTACTGTAAACTTTCATTTATATCTGTTTAGTAGTTTTTGCATTAAAGTGCAACAAACATCCATCCTCACGAATTTTCACATTTATAATATTAGTACGCTCACTACCATAATTATATATAGTTTGAATATATTATAATATTATATTTTATCATTGATAAAATATCATTTGGAAGCCTATTATTCCATTTTAACCAACATAGCAGAGCTCGACGCGTGTTAACAGTACCAGTAAATAAATGTTTAGCTCTTCTCAGAAAGAATAAATTTACAGCTCACTAGAGAAAGCGGGACTCGGAAAGCGCTGGAAACTTTCACAGGAAATAAAACATGCGCTTGAATTGAAGTGAACGAGGTCGTTCGTAATTATGTTACCTAGATACGTAGGTACATACATACATACTAAAGTACTCGCTTTAACTTATATTATGAAAATGTTTGAACTTTTTTTATGTCGACAAAAGAATCTGTTTATATGAAGTTTTATTTCCTATCCTCTAAATGTTAGGCTCGCGTGTTGGGACTAACAAGAAGAGCATCGATTACACCGACAGACGTGCTTCTATTATATCATACTTATGTTATTACATGTTAAGTTTTTTTATTATTATGATCGTTTATTAATTGATCAACTTAAATTAAATTACGATACTATAAATCTTAAAGTATATTTTAATATATAATATTAAACTCAAAGAAATTAAAAGTGAGTAAAACAGAAATGTTCCTGATACAACATTATTAATTATTGCTTTCAAAATTTTGATTAAACTTCATCAATTTATTTTAAAATATTGAAACAATGAAACCAAACCAAAATATCAATACAATACAATAATTAAGCGAAAATAATTTTAATCATGACAGGTAAAAGAGGCCAAGGAAGAGTGGAGGTTAAACGCGACGGGTTGTAGGTTCAATTCCCACTCGAAGAAATAAAATATTTAATGTTAATTTCCTCGCTCTGGTAACACTGACGGTAATTACTGAATTTTAGTATTTAAACTTTGTTCTAGTAACAACAAAGTTTAAATAGGTGTTTAATAGTAGCTAGCAGCGTAAATGGTGACCGTACAGGTACATACATACATATATTATTAATGTGGGCGGCTTTTAGGATTCTGCGGCGGCTGCGGTGGCTCTACGCGCTACGTACGACCGCTACGCCGCTACGGCGCTACGCCGGGAAGTGACGTAGCTCCTGCGGTTATAATACATTTGAAAGTATCACGTTTTGTTTACTGTAAGTAAAGGTTATTGAGATTTTCAGTCATTTTTACATTTCAAAAATGCCAGAGTGAGCCTTTTTTTTCATTTATTTATTACACTAATAGTATACCCTGTTAGTATATTTTTATATAGTAAGTATTACTAACTTTCAAGCAATCACATTCGAGGAAATGAAATATTTATTTAAAATTTATATTTCCATTTCTTCACTCTGGTGTCGAGGCAAAGCACGGCGTTGAGTTCCGCCACTCAACATGCGATACCTCCAGAATTTGGCGGTAAATGGGGAACGGAGTGTCTTTGCACTCCGGTACCCTCTGCCTGATTTATTTTTTTTATTGTTTTTTTAGTAACTTACGTGTTTTAATCTATTTTATCAATATTTATTATTAGAAAGGACTATAGATCATTAATAATATTGATTGTTTAACTCCCAAGAACAAAAAAAAATATAATAAGTTCTTTTCAAAATAAAAAATACATTTGAATCAACAAAAATAAGTTTTCAAATGATTTGCAGCTATCAGCGTAGTAGCGCGAGCTGGCTCTGAATTATATATTAGCGTGACCGGGTGAAGGCGAGTGGGGACGAGCGAGGACGGGCGGAGGCGGGCGGTGGCGGGTGAGGGCGGGCGAGGGGCAGGGTCGTGTTTGCACGGTTAATTGTTCTGGGCGCCCCCGAGCGGGATACTTGCACGTAGTATATACGTGAAGACAACCCGCGAGAGAGATATTACAATACTATAGTAATATTATTTAATGTGAAATACATATACAGATTGTCAATATTCGAGATTTAAAATATTATCAGAACACAACTTATTGGTTTTGAGAGAATAAGATGAATGTTAGATGTGCAAAAGAAAATTTATAAAGAATTTTCGTTACATTACAATTTTTCTGATGTAGTTTTAAATTCAACAGAATTTATATTGAAGAAGAGTAAAATTACGTTATAGTAATACTAAAGGCGTAATTGAATAATAATTATTGTTTTTAAATATAATGTACATTTTTTTTCATTGTATAATTCTTGTTGGATTAAAATCTATATCAGAAAAATCATTTTGACTTCTAATTGATGACAAAAAATTCAACGTCACGTCACCCGAAGTATTTTCATGTTCTAGAAAGATTTTATTGCAAGATTTTTTAAAGACTACAGTAATCATTTGGAGAATCTTATTTTTATAGCTTCATCCCGCTGTATCCCGCAAGCAGCAGGATAGGCAGAGGGGCCCCGGGGACCTCATTACTATAGACACTTCCGTTCCCTCTTTTCTCTCAATGCACCGCTTTGTAGATACAAGAGCGAGGAAATAAAAATATAAAATACTTCATTACCTCGACAGGAAATCGAACTCACAACCTGTCACGTTTACAGTGGCGTGCTTGCGCCCCTGCGCCACTACCGGCAAACAACACATTAATCTTCTACGTAAATATTTGTAAGTTTTCACACAAACAACAAAAACAAACAATTCTGATCCTTTAGTCTTAAACTTGAATTAATTTAAAAAATTATTAATATTTGAATAGTATAAAAATTTAATAGAAAAATATAAATCTACCTAAATCAGAGTTAGCCGCGATCTCGACTTAGTTATTACATGCCTTATCTCGTCGTGAGATGTCGTGTCTGGAGATACTTGTACAAGCCGACGAGACTCTTTAAATGAAAATACTGTGCATTCTGCTCAAATTGGACGAAGTGATATTTAATATTGTAGACACTGTTCTTTATTTTGTGAATAATGAATATCACATTGTTGGCCACTGCCAGCAGAGAAATGTTACTGGTGCCCCTCTTATCTTACTATTAAGATATTAATATTATATTTTTTATAAACTTTAATATTTACTTATTATAATTGAATTATTTAGAAAATTTTGTGACAAAGTTGAGCGTTGAACTTACATTGAAATGTTGTAACAGCGTTTATAAATACAAAGAATAAATCAGCTTCATGCTGTATCCCGCATACATCAGGGTAGGAAGAGGAAACCCAGTGTTAAGACTCTGCAATCCCCACTTGCCGCCAAATTTTTCGGTGCATTGCGTGTTGAGTGGCGAAACTCAATGCCGGATTTTTGCCATGTTGCCAGAGCGAAGAAATGAAAATGTTAATAAATAATAATTCACTCCCTCGAGTGGGGATCGAACTCACAACCATGACGTTACAGTCACAACTTTGCGCCCCTGCGCTACTATGGCCTCAACAACGTAAAACAATATTTTAATAACAACATAAATCTAATGTAAAGTATATAAATATGACAATGTATCAAGCCACGTGCAAGTATGGGATCTGGTGACGTTCCAGTTGGTTTCATTTCCACCAACTCATGATCAGACGCTGGAATGGATGAATGATGAAATCCCAAGGAAATCGGGAAAACCTACAAATTAAACGTGGCAGTCTGTAAATTCAGGATTATTTTAAGTTTAAGATCCTTTTATAATAGCCTTTTAAAATATAAATCCATCCAATAACTGAAAATTAATCGAGTATACTTTCAAGCATCATTAGCTGAGTTAGACCTTTTACCACAATTTTAAGTCCATAACATATTATATTCTCTTTTTTTTCTTTATAATATTGAATGTTTTATTTATATGTTATTACAATAAAATGACTTAAAAAATAAATAAATAAAAAACATATGAAAACTATAAATTATTAAAAAAAGCCTTTTTTTGCTTCAGTCTGAATTCACACATAAGGTAGTCAAGGTTGACTACCTGAGAACCTAGTGTTAAAACACTTTCGTTCCCCATTTTCCACCAAATTCTAGAAGAATTCTCGTAACCAAAACGAGCAAATAAAAATATTAAATATTTAATTTCCTCAAACGGGAATCGATCCCATAACTTGTCATGCTCCATGCTTTTTTGTTATCCAGGTTTTAATATTCATCTACAGTAAACAACCTTTTAATATTCATCTAAAATCATAATTTCTTATTTAGCCTCTATTTATGAGAAATACCGGTAAAAGCAATATTTAATAGTAGAAGCACGATAAGCACAGCTAGACAGCCAGTGAGCTAGGTCTGAGCGAGGTTATATTAGCGGGTCGTCTCTCGAGAGCAGTTAGCGCGTTGCAAACAGTTTATACCTCTCGTTCTATATTTTGTTTGAAACGTTGCTTGTTTTATGTTGGAAATTGTAATTTTGCGGTTTCATTAAAAAATTTGTGGGAATTAGCAAATTAGTTAATGTCAGTACAGAGTTGTTGATCGTGAAAGTCTATTTGAAAGTCTCTTTAGAAATGTCTGTGTTATTTTGTAGCAGTAAATTTAGTGCGGAACACAGCTTAAGTACGATTACATGACATCCAACGGAATGTATTGTAGTTGTTCTTTGATTATGACGTTCCCAACGTGCCAAACGGAAAGTACTCTGACAGGTCAGTTTGTACGCTTATAACAAAGGTAATAAATAAACTATATTTGTCTGATACGAACAAAAACTGTAAAATGTTTTAGATCTACGAGTATATTCATATTGGCTTGCACACTGTATCCCACTCACAGCAGGGTAGGCAGAGGAAACCTAATGTTAAGACACTTCGTTCCACAATTTCTACCGAATTCTGGAGGCATTGCGTGTTTAGTGGCAAAACTCAACGCTACGCTTTGATTCAACACCAGCAAGCATATTAAAAAAAATATTATTATCACTAAACGATTCTATTGAACAGCTTTAAACTTTCAATTCATCTTTAACCTGACCAATATGATAAAATGATCCGATTTAATCAAAATTGTATTAGGCTGGTCCAATATTGAATCTAAGTAGTAATCTAATCTATTCATGGAACATCCATTTAAGCTCATAAGTGGGGAGGAACTAACTAAAGTGGATGTCGGTATTGAAGAGCAATTAAACATCACTTTATCAGGCGAAATCCTGCTGATTGCTTCCATTCATACGTACGGATATAACTCCAAGTTACTTGGAAAATCCATATCTGACCGCAGCCGGGGTGATGGGGAGCATTTTTAGTAGTATTAATTTGGTCACGTTTGTCTTACTCTATATTTATCAATTTTTGTTGACATCCTATTCTCTATTTATTTATTATGCAAATTATCCAAAAGTTTTATGTATATCATGATATTTGCGAAAAATGAATATTTATGTTATATGTTTAAGTGGGGAACGGAGTGTTTTAACACTAGAAACTATATTCTTTTCCTGAATTAGATATTTTTTATTACTTTCACGTTTTATTACTACTAGGTATGAGTATATCGTGTTAAATTTTACTTTATTAGCTACACTGTTTATTATATCTGGCGACCGGAGTGCCAAACGCTGATAAACAGTATATTTATTATTTTTTATATTTTTAAGGTGTTATTACACACTTAGGAAAGAAAAAATATTTTTTAGAAATCATATAAAAAAATAGAACATGGAAACCGTCTAAGTATTCTGACCAACTAACTAAGAGAACGTATGGCTTAGTTTCGAAAAGACGCAGGTTCAAATTCTGCTACGTTAATTTTTTTGTTTTCTAAAAAATAGTATGTCTTATTTATTTATTTTTAATATATTTTTTATGTCTTAAAAAAACTATTTTAATCAGCTAGTGAATAACCGAACTGATTTATGAGTTTTTCCAAAGAAAATGCTAGGTACGTACACAAAACTATATTCTCTCAGCTTTGTGTTAGAAGTTCAATCTACAAATACTTGATAGAATCTCTATCGCTCGAAACTGTTTGTGTCTGGTGCAGGTATTTATCTACAAACTATAGGCACTTCAAAGAGGCTTAGATTGAGAGCTCTTTATTTTCTCTTTAAGAAATATAAGATTTATGTACTAACGACGACAATAAGTTCTTATTTGTATACAAGTTTTAGGATTTGCTATGATTTACGTAAATACAGTACTTTATATGGTTGCGCGGCGTTTAGATCCCCCACTCAATACGTAATGTCTCGTAAATTAGGTGGAAAGTGTTAAACGAAGTATCTTGATAATAGGTTCCCTCTATCTACCCTACTATTGCAAAATACAGCGCACTGCGGGGTACTATTTAATTTTATGATATAATTTATTTGGTAAATTTTCCAACGAATTTAGATAAAAAAGTCTTCTGAGTTATTTATTTTTAATTTAAGCCACATAAAGTGAGTCAAAATGACTCAATTGCAAAACGTTGTCAAATCTATATTTCCAATCTTTTTATATAGTCGCGTCATCTACTCGATGACATAAAAAAAATCCTAAACGGTTAAGTTATGACGCAGGTAAATTTTTTTTCAAGTAGATATTGTACCACCGTGTGTCAAAATGACCCCATGTTATGTGACTTATTGACATTTTAATTTAAACGACCCTTAATATTTTCAAGTTAAAATAATAATTTGTCATTAGACAAGGGTTTTGCCCTAAGAAAAAGACGTATTCAATTTTTGTATAGTTATGTCAAAGAATTTAAATTTTTGAGTCGGATTGCCCCCACGAACAATTATCATAACTTGATATAGATTAAAAATATAATTATTTATTAAAAGATTCACATAAAAAAAAATAATTTAATTAAAAAGTCCTAAAAATATATATTTTCCATACATCATCATACTCGTGCACTGATATACAGGGTGCACTGTAAGCCCACTTATTATCGTTGGCGTTCTGAGATGAATAAATGAATACATAGAGTATGATCTTGCACAACTCTCGAGTACAAGTGCTTACTCATGCAGAACATTGTCTGAGCGCTGGGAAATATTTGGGTGACCTACTTTACTTAGCGCACCTCTGAGAACAAATCTGACTGGAATACTACTGGAACACTAGTTCATGTGATTTTTTTTATGGGATCTGATACTGATAGTGTCGGAACGTCAAATTATATATATATTTTCAGTATTACGGTCTTGACATAATAGGAACGGAGAACGTAGTGTAAAACACTTCGTTTTTCGCACAATCAACTCCTCAGCAGTCCTATGCCGAATACACGACGGTTGTGTGTTCGATGCCCACTAAATTAAATATACTAAATTAAATAATTAAATATTTAATTTCTCAAGTAGGAGCAATCGAACTCACAACCTATCACTATCACTGTCACAGTTGCAGTCACACGCTTGTGCCCCTGCGCCACAATTGACCACTGACATTTTCGTAAAATCTTTAAATAATATATACCTACTCCTGTGTATGTACATAATATATAATGTTCTGAATACATGACATCAACATGTTAATAAAGGGCCTCTATAAATAGAACCTGACCTAGTTGTTTCCCCCTTAATTTAAAATAAAAACTAGGTAACCAAGTAACACTGCACCTTGCAAAAAATCTTACACACTCTTGTATAAATATCTCACTTTTTTATAAGATCTTGTATGTAGTTTTAGAATCTCCTTGAACGGCGTTAATGTCAGAGGTTTTTAGGATATTTTATTTTTCATTTACCTTCATGCTCTATCCCGTATATAACGTCTAATGTCTTGGGGCACAAACGTGTAATCGATCCCCATTTAGGGAAAGAATTATTTTCATTTTTTCGTTCTGGTATCAAGAAAAAAGTGCGGCGTTCAATTCCGCCATTCAACATGCAATTTGGACGATTTCGATGCTGACAAAACTGGGGAACGAAATGTCTCAACACGAAATTCCCACTGCCCATTTCTAAAAAAACAACGGATATAATTAATATTGTATTACATAATTTGTAAAATACATAAAATTTGTTACCAATCCACCAAAATATCGTTAGAAGCTTAAACAATCGTTTTGATTAAAGTATTCTTCTGGCATTGTGCCGCGGTGGCGCCTGTCGCCGCGGACGGGCCTGGAGGTGAACTTGGAGCTGATGAGCAATTGTAAGTAAACTCAATCAGAGACGGGCGGAGGGCGCGGGCGGAGAGAGAGAGAGAGAGCGACAGGCGATTCATTAAGTTACACATATATTAACATAAATTTTATGTTATTGCATTAGCATTATTGAAATTTATTATTCTTAGTACAAATATTAATCTTTTAACAATTTTGAAGGCTTTTAGAGTGCGAAATAATGGAATAACTTACTGTTCTACCAAGTAAATATATGGTTTTTTAACATTTTTAAAGTATTATTTCACACTTAGAAAAGATATATACAGCTTCAGCTTCTGGCACACAGCAGGGTAGGCAGACAGAACCTAGAGTTTAGACACTCCATTTCTTATTTTACGCCAAATTCTGGAGGAATTGCGTGTTGAGCGGCGGAACTCAACGTCGTGCTTTGCCTCGATACCGCCTTAGTCATGACTCGTATCTACATTTAATTTTGCATAAATCAAGACAGAGCCAGAGGCAGAGGGAACTTAGTGTTAAGACACTCCGTTTCCCACTTTCCGCCAACTTCTGGAGGCATTGTGTGTTGAGTGGTGGAACTCAACACCGCGCTTTGTCTCGACACCAAAGCGAAGAAATGAAAATATAAATGTAAATAAATATGTGTAATTTGTTAAAGTAGTCACCACTGTTCGGTCCGTCGTTTAATAAGATTGATGGAGCCGACGAAGGCGCAGGCCGCGGCGGGCGCTCCATCGGACAGCATCGCCTTGAGAAATGACCCGCGAATATATTATCTGCCTTTATCCCGGGGACGGGAATTGATAGCCACGGTGTGAGGATTTTAAAATGACAAGACTGATAGAGATAGATCCGGAGGGAGTCTTGTGGGTTGCTTGATACATATTATACATGTGTGCCTTATAATATAATTTTTACAGATTATAATAAAATAAAGATAATTTTTTTATGTTATTTCATAATTTTCTATGTCTTTCGATTTATTTTGTATTTATTGTGTTTCGATTTGTTTCTATATATTTGATGTATGAGTTATATTATTTCATATATAAAGTTTCAATTAAATCCATTCATGAACGAATGGGTCATCCAACATAATTTTTTTTTGCAAATCTAGACCGTAGTTCCTAAGAATAACGCGATCAACTAAACAAACTCTTCAGCTATATAATATTCGTAAAGTACAATATAGCAATGTTCTGTTAACTTAAAATACCGGTTAAATGCGAGTGGGATTCGCCCACCGAGAGTTCCGTACCAATTTTAGAATTGTACACTTTAAACCTTCACATAACATAGAAATAAATGATCTTGACATACGGACAACAACTTGATACTCTGTAAGGGTTCCGTTTTTGCCTTTTGAGGTGGGGAACCCTGAAAATGTTACGTAACATAAGTATGTGTACTTGTACTAATAATGTCGATATTATGGTAATGTTTGCGGAAGAGTCTCAGTGTGCCAGTCGCGGCTGCCAACGGGAGCAACGCCCGCGCTGCTATTACTTAAATAGCCTCGTATGCTGCTTACAGTTATATGGTGTTGTAATTGTTGGGTAACTATAACATCTCATAAAAGATTAAATAAATTATATAACATTAGAAAAAAAATGGAGTTTACCATAGTAACCTTACTAATTAAAAATAGTAAATAAAACAAATGACAACTAATTTTGTAGTGTAGTTATATAATAAACGAAAAAATACCATAATTTTTATCATACTTCTCCGTATTTTTGAGAAACAGTACATTATGCGGAGAAAATACATTATTAAATAATTATTAATTCCCATATTAGTATACGTTAAGTTTATTTGCAACTTATCATCATCTCTCTTCATCATCTGTATCATCTTAAACACACCATTTTTTTGTCTCTAACCCTTACAGTAGCCCTTGACCAGTAAGGAGTTATGGGAGTAACAACCCTTAACGTTAAAGCTTATTTTCTCGGTATCTACTTCAGATATCTTAATGAAGTTTGTATTGAACGTGGCTACTTATAAGCTTATTGTTATATATTTTTTTTCTCAATTTTTGGAACATCATGAATTGTAATAAAATGAAGTTTATTTTCTTTGGTCGCTTTTATGATACACTATGAATTAACACCTGTCAAAATTATATATATTATGCACATATTAGTTATCTATGTATGCTATTTTCTTAAATTACAAAATAATCGTAGTACTAAAATATTTCTTAAATTAAAAAAAAAAAAACATCCTGTGTACGTGCACGAGTAATAAAATAATATTAAAAATCATTCATTAGAAGATAGTGCAGCTTTCCCATGTTTATCGGGCTAGACCTTTATATACAAATTGTCTTTAAGTTTTATTGCCGTAATATTATAAACTGTAACACGCATTTTTAGATAAAATATAAAAATATATTACGAACCAGTATATAAATTTTGCACTCTCTCATGATAAAGGCTGGCTTGGCTCGTTTGACGGTATTCAGGGTAAAGCGCAGTGTTTGACAGCGCGTCAGTACACGTCAGTACAATCTCGTCATGTCAGTGGTGTTAGTAGGTCGCCTGCATCCGACCGAAACATCGGCTTTGAACGATGCGTATGCTGGTACTAGCCGCCTCTGCCAATTTGTGTATAGTAAATTAATTTTTAGTGAGCATAAAAAAATAAAAAATACTTTTTTATCTTTTTTTTAATTGTTTTTTTGATACCAGAGTGATAATATCAAAATATTAAATATATCATTACCTCGAGTGGGAATCAAACCCACAACCGTCGCGTTTACAGTCACAGGCTTAATCCACTGCGCCACGACGGCCTCTACCTAATTTATTTCAATAATAATATGTTACGTATTTATTTGTGCACAGAGTAGTCACTATTACTTATGTATTAAACACAATTCAACAAAAATAGGAGCTTCCTTCTTGTACTAATGAAGGAACTTTAAGCTTCATAAAATGTATAAACTGGTGTTACGTTAAGGGAAGTTTCGTTACAAGCTCTAAATGTTTTGTCCTAACAAAGTTTTACAAGCAGTTTAGAATTGTTAGTTGCGGAAGAAGGATAAAAGTTTAAGAAACAACAGAGACAGCTCTGAAATAATATTAGGAAAATCCTTTTTGTAGGGTAATATATGATATATTAATAATATTAGTAGGCTATGGTAATACTAGACTTAGTTAAGTTATTTTTTGTGTCTTAACATTAGGTTCCTTTTGCTAACCCTGCTTTTAAAGTTAAAAATAAATGTAAATAATAAACTAAATTTTAAGGCATATTACATCGTCCACAAATTTGTCTTACAATTAATTAAAACCAATTATTTTACAATAAATATGTTTTGTCAGAGAATTCCGTATGAAGCAATTTAGTTGCATGTATATGATATTATATGAAAACAATTAAAAAGACTTAAAAAGTATAAAAATCATAATATTATTTTTAGTCTTCAGAATAGATCAAGTTTACTTAATTATTTCAACCGATACTACGTCCGAGAAGACGCTTCGTTCCGTGACTGATATAGTGGAACATTACATCAAAAGGGCTATTTCCTACAGAGACGAGGAGGCAATGGAAATATTACGAAATCAACTAACTGGACCGCGATCAACACAATCAAGGGCCACAAACTCGGATTTTATCAAAGGAACTGCAGGCCATTCAGCATAGCAAGATTTTAACGTCCACTTCACATTTTAAAAAGAAAAAAACAACAGTTTTAATAATTAATTAAGTACAAAAAAGGCACGGACAACAAAAGTCTGTGGCGCATAACAACTCAATTATAAAAAAAAACCGATACCGCATTGATGAGAAATAATTCAGTAATACTTCAAACTATAATGTGAACTAACAATAATAACGTAATTAGTGACATAGTGACAATGTAATCTAATAAAGATTAAATCAACTTCAACTCAATACACTTTGAGGCCAGTCGTGGCGCAGCGGCACGAGGTATGAGTGTAAAACCAACTGGTTATGGGTTCGATCCCCACTAGAGAAGATGAAATATTTACTTAAATTTATATTTCCGTTTCTTCGCTCTGGTGTCGAGGTTAAGCGCGGCGTTGAGTTCTTCCACTCAACACGCAATGCCTCCAGAATTCGGCAGAAAGTGGGGAACGGTGTGTATTAACACTAGGTTCCATCTGCCTACCGTGCTGTGTGCGGGATACAGTGTGAAGCTGATTTAATTTTTTTTTAATTTAACTCAATACACACAGCCAGGTAGAGGGAACCTAGTGTTGAGACACTCCATTCGTCATTTTCCGCCGAATTTTGGAGGCATTTCCTTTGAGTAGTGGAATCAGTCGAGTCAGAGCTAATAAAGTAACAGTAATAAAAATATAAATTAAAATAAGTATTTCATTTCCACGAGTGGGGATCGAACCTGTAACCAATCGCGTTTACTGTAACACGACACGCTTATTCTCCTGCACCACGACTGGCCTTATTAATCATTTTTAATCTAATGAAGTAGTAGTTTGGTGACGCTAGTACTACAAAATTAGATGTTTGACTCCACGTTGATCGCTAAGGAGGTAATTGAGTGAACGAAGCGAGTTGTCGTTCTAGGACGGAATTTACGACAGTCGGTATCTCGGCCACGGTTCTCTTAGAGCTCGGAATTTTTAACGACTTACAAGGAACCTATAGACTTGTTTATTTTAGTTGGACCCTTTGTTTTGTACACCAAATTATTATTATTTTATTTTTTGCACACAGCAGGGTAGGCAGAGGGAACCTAGTGTGAAGACACTCTGGTCCCCACTTTCCGCCAGTTTCTGGATGCATTGCGTGTTGAGTGGCGGAACTCAACGCCGCGCTTTCCCCTCGACACCAGAGCGAAGAAACGAAAATATTCATATAAATAAATATTTCATTTCCTCGAGTGGGTATCGAACCCACAACCAGTCGATTTACAGGTGCACTTCGTACCCCTGCGCCACGACTGGCCTCTATTGTTTTATTGATCTTGATTTTACGATAAGTGGACTTAAAATTTAAATGATGACTAAACTAGATTTTAAGCTATTGTAACTTAGAATTAACATTTGTAACATTTATAAATCAACACTTGTAGCTCTTATAAAAATCATATGTTGAGGTATATCCATATTATAATACAAATATAGAAATCTTCTATTCTACATTTTCATAGATAGGACATAGATAGGACATTAAATACTATAGCACTCCAACATAAAGTATGCAACATTGTTAAAATAATCTAATTTAGCTATAACAAGCCTTAATGAAATACAACTCCGTAACTAACGTAGTTAAGCGCCGTCATGCCATCCAGGGACATGAGGGACCGGATACAATCTCCCTCGCGGACGGCGGACACTGGCGCCGTGCCGACGTCGGACGGTTTTCCACCAAATTACATTCCTTGATAAATCCTTTGTGACGACAATAAACCAGCTTTACACTCATTGAGTTTTACATCATACATTCTTCGACTTGACGTTTCGCGACGTCGATGTACTTTACTGTGCTCTATCGGAACAACGTACTTTAATGGAATGAGATTGGAGCGATATGATATAAAAAATGTTATAGGTTCAAAGTCAGTAAGTATTTTTTTATGTACGTATAATACAGCTTACGTATAGAGGCCAGTCGTGGCGTAAGGGCACAAAGGTATCTCTGTAAACGCGACTGGATGTGGGTTCTATGCTCACTTGGGGAAATGAAATATTTAAAAATTTCATATCTGTGTTCTGATGCCGAGGCAAAGCGCGGCGTTGAGTTCCGCCACTCAACATGCAATGCCTACAGAAATTGGTGGAAAGTTGGAAACAGAGTGTCTTAACACTACATTACCTTTGCTAATCCTGCTGTGTGCGCGATACAATACGAAGCAGATATATGTATAATACAGTTGTCTTATTGTATTAATATTGATTTAATAAGTTAACAAAATTAAAAACTTGTGTTATTAATAAATTGAATTGCAGTATGGAAAAAAGTCAACAACCGACATCGATGAATTATGATAAGATACTTACAGTTCGCGAGACATAAGCTGAGATTTGTATTTATGATGCTGATTATAAATGTAAAGCCAGAAGGGTAGTTTTAAAAACTTATCTTCCTAATAGGAATGAATAAAAGCACATCATATATTTTTTATATATCAGCCGCCAGATGCCGGATTTGCTTTTCACATCCTCATTTGTTCTCGTCTGATGTATCGTTTCATTATCAAAAATGCGTTGTTTAATTGGATTTTTTTTCTTTTTTACTGCTTGGTCACATACATTTTTCCATTATTGTATAATTATAATAACAATTCTATATTTCACTTTTATTAAATCGAATACAAAACCAAATATATAGGATTAAATTTGTGGCGCTGCTATCAGTATAAGAGGTGTATATGGGACGGCTGTTAAAAGCCAATATAAACTGTCTTCGGCTAAGCAAATGATGGTACACCTACACCATACACTAACACTTACACAAACGCAAAGATCAGTTTAGACCTCGGGACTAAACTATGCATGCATCAGTTCTCAGCTTGTAATGAAATTATACATAATCTTTATATATGATGGTGTATCTTGGCAAGGTAGACAGCTACAGGTGCAGCTCGAAGCACCAGTGTGGAAAGATTTTCCAAATTACTCAGTTTGATAGACGCCCTCCTCCCTGCCTCTCGTGTCAGGAGGATTTATGCTATGCTCGTTTCTCAGCTCGACGACGTGAATAACTTGATAAAAAATACAACAAGAGCTGCACGCTTCGTGCACTTTGCAGCTCTTTTAACTTAAAACGCTGATTGTGCTCTTAAAATGTCCCGCGTCTTGATAACTGTGGTTTGAATAAGAAATAATGGGTCGAATGTTATTTATTATTTATAATATGTTTACTTTAATTATAATTTATGAAATAATAATATTTTAATTATAAATATATTAATAAACTGTTTAATATGATATATCATTGATAATTGTATAAATTAATAGCAAATTTTCGAAAATAGTAAAGTACACAGTTTTTGTATCTACATAAAATCATAAGCTTTTTTTTATGGAAAAGACAAGGCAAACAAGTGTACGGATCACCTGATGGTAAGTGATATCCGCTGCACTCGACCCCGTGCAGCACCAGAGAAGCTAAAGTTGCGTTGCCGTCTATTAAGGTGGAAATAGACACGCTTTTTGAAGGTTCCCATGTCGTATCGACCTAGAAACACTCCCATAGGAACGCCATTCCACAGATAAAAATAAACAACTTAATAAATATATTTGTAATCCTATCTACTATACAACCTTTGAGTTCTATAATATACAACCTTTGAGTAAAGCATCCATTGTCTTCGAAACTTAATATACGTGAAAAGGAAACAATCGTTCAAGTAACGCTTTAATATTAGAGAGTGACTTTCGTAAAGCGGATATCTCATCTGAACGCGCGGCTAATTCAGTATTGTACATGACAAAGAGACGGTTAGTCGCTCACAGCGGGAGGATTTTCATTAAATTTTCATTATTTCCATATTCGGCTGCGGCTGATAGAAAAATTATCATAATTTTTCAATTAATCAAAGCTAGACACTATTTTATTTATTTTTCTTTCATATTATAATCAATTTTAAAGTGTGGATTAACACTTTAAAATTGTTTATAATATTGAACATCTACTGAAATATATGAGGCCAGTCGTGGGGCAGCGGCACGAGGTGTGACTGTGAAACCGAGTGGTTGTGGGTTCGATCCCCACTCGAGGAGATGAAATATTTACTTAAATTTATATTTTCATTTCTTCGCTCTGGCGTCGAGGTTAAGCGCGGCGTTGAGTTCTGCCACTCAACACGCAATGCCTCCCGAATTCGGCAGAAAGTGGGGAACGGGAGTGTCATAACACTAGGTTCCCTCTGCCTACCCTGCTGTGTGCGGGATACAGCGTGAAGCTGATTTATTTTTTTTACTGAAATATGATTTACTGAAATTGAGAATTAAATTATGCTTTATTTTTTCATTAGATTCGAAACAATAAAAAATGTACAGCTCAATTGGCTAGCGCGTTTGAACGGTTGTCAAGAGGCGCGAGCTTAAAGCTGTATTCAACTGTTGATATGAAATTTAAAAATCATATTTTTTATGGTAAAGTCCTAATATGGTTCCCCATTTTCCGCCAAGGAACGGAGTGTCTTAACACTAGGTTCCCTCTGCCTACCCGGCTGTGTGCGGGATACAGTGTGAAACTGATTTGATTTTTTTTTGTAATATGGTAAAAGCACATGTAAAATATTTGGTACGCATACGTAGTATAACCTAATTTATTTTAACCTGTCAAAGCCATAGTTTTATTTCCCCATCAATTGAATAAACATTGTACAGGTGTCCGTGTCCAAGCAAGAAAAAAAATTAATTTTGGCTGCTCTTTAATAATAATGATAATCCAGTGTCGGTTGGCTACCGTGTTCTTTTCATGTTTGTTATCCGATATTCTTCCATTAGTAGCCAGATCCTTTTTTTTTGCTAAGCATTGTTGTTGGATGTTTATTTTCGTTTATAGACGACAAATAAGCAAACGATGAAAACTACCGTGAGCTACCGCTACCGCTATAGAAAAAATGTATCTGATTGATTTCTTTTAATTAAAATTACGACTTGATTTTATCTATATGTGAAACATGTCGCAAAAGATTACTCTTGGTTTCGTTGTAATTTTTGAAATAAAAAAAACGTACGTGAGCAAACCTCAAAGAATACAATCGAAGGAAGAAATTTATACAGTAATTCGCAAATTCAAACGGAATTGTGAAACGAAAGTGTCTTAATGAGAACGAAATTTACACTAGATTCCCAGGTTTCTTACCATGCCATGTGAGGAATACAAGCTTGAAGGTAAAATGTAACTTTTTTATTTTTATCTCTCCACGGAATACTATTCATACATATGTACATATATAGGGGAGAGGGGGGTAGCTTAGAACAGGGGCACCTTTGAAAATATGTGTTAACAGAGCTATTTTAAAAAGAAATTTTGGTAGTTTTTTTTTGAGTAGTGGCAGCACTAACCTGCACACGTGTCACTTATCATCGCTGATATATGAGAGCCAGTAGTTGAGTTACGAGGAATGTTTGATTTTGAGTAAAATTTTATGCATTTTTAAATAAACACGTAAGGATCGCAGGAATCCAATTCAAGGTATATGGTTTTATTTTTTCCTCTTTTAGTTAGAATGTTTCATATATCATGCAATAAACTAGAAATTACTACAATTTTTAAACTTTTACTTGAAAAAAAAACGTTTGTAATTTTTCAATTACCACTGAGGCAGCTTTGAACAAAATAAAGGGGGCAGTTTTGAATATTATTATATGTAAAAAAATACCGCGAAAGAAAAACAAAACTATACTGAACTTTTCTTCACAAGAAACTGACTCAAAAATGCATTTGGAATCAGAAGAGGAAGTGACAATTTACTGTGAAGAGAAAGAAGATACTGATACTTGTGCGTATGATGACTATAAAATGGAATTAGACTACAACTTAATAAATATTGGAGACTTCGTTTTAGCGAATGTTTTATCATCTGTGAATAGTAAAAAAGTAGCTTGTATATTTTTTTCTTTCCTGAGAAAGAGGACAAGTGTTACGTTAGTTTTTCAAAAGTCTTACGTAGATTAGACTTGACCAGGCCAGGCCAGGCCATGGCGCAGCGGCACGAAGTGTGACTGTAAAACCGACTGGTTATGAGTTCGATTCCCATTCGAGGAGATAAAATATTTACTTAAATTTATGTTTCCATTTCTTCGCTCTGGCGTCGAGGCTAAGCGCGGCGTTGAGTTCCGCCACTCAACACGCAATGCCTCCAGAATTCGGCAGAAAGTGGGGAACGGAGTGTCTTAACACTAGGTTCCCTCTGCCTACCGTGCTGTGTGGGGGATAAACCGTAAAGCTGATTTTTATTTCTTACGTAGACTACTTCCCCCAATTTCAGTTGCTGGTTACGTCACGTAACATGGATGTAGCCATGTTTTCCTTTAAATTTAATTTTTCTAAGTTCAAATTAGGGTAGTAAGCTGTTTATTTAAAAAATATTTTGTTTTATTTTCATAATATTAGATTTATTCTATGATTGATCCCATAATGTTAATTACTTCTACGAAGCCAAAGCTACTTTTTTTTTGTTCGTTTTTAAAGTCTATTAATGATATTACAGTTATTTAACACTAGTACAATTGCAATATTAAACCAGGTATATTATTTTTTTACGTTTTAAGTTAACATGGTACCGATATTTGATCTCCATCGTTTCTAATGTTAATTTTATTAATAAAATTACTTAAAAGTTTGATAAGCCTTTTAATTTCATTGAATTCGATGATAGTTCAAAACTGCCCCATATATGTTTAAAGCTACCTCGGAAGGGAGGCAGCTTTGAACATTTGACTACTGCTACTAAAGTTGATATTGCACCTTTAACTTATATATTTTCCTACATATGATGCTACGATTTTGTGGCACAATAGTTGGACTAAGCATTGTGAAATAGTAAAGAAGTTAAAAACTGTAGAATTTTTAGATATGACACAAAGTTTAAAAATCGTTCGAATGTGCCCCCCTCTCCCCTACTGATAATTAATTTACCTATTGACATTCGACAGTTATTGCTTCAAGTCTGACAAGGAAGAACGTTTATAAATTTAAGTTTGGAATATTCTTATATTATTAATTTTTTTGCGTTACATTGAGAGTAAAAGAGAAAAACTTTAATCATTCTGGTTGTCTGAAAATTTAAGAAATTATGAAAAAGAACAGTACAAACAAAGTCTTCAAAAATGTTGTTCCTTTCGTGATACACTTATATCGGGAATGTTTTAACTTTTAAGCATTATAAAACGATCTACAACTTAGTTTAAAATGATATAGGGGTTGTATAGAGGAGAAAGATGGAAGGAATGTTGAAATAAATAGCGTGGCCACTTCAGAACCCGGATCTAAATCCACTTTAACTTTTATGGTTGAAACTTGACAGGAATGCTTACAGTTGCGGTATTCGTCCTCACAAGAACTAATGTGGGATGCTTTAAACGAATGAACATTATCTTGAAAGATAAAATCGATAAATTAATTGCTCGGAGGACGGATTTTTGGAAGGAGCAGTATCGATTAAAATCGCATTGCTAATTAGTATTTTCTTACTATTATATAATATACTTTTAAATAATAAATAGTTATTGTGAATTTATGTTTCATTTGATTATTACTCTACTACGAGTATGCTCTTACTATTTTATTTATTTTTGCTTCCAAGGCGTCCAGAATTCGGTGGGAAGCGGGGAACGCAAGTGTCTTAATGGAAACGGAATGCCTTAAAATTAGATTTCCAGGCTTTCTCTGCCTACTCTGCTGTGTGTGAGATACAACATAAGTTTTTTTATTTTGTCTGTTTATTCATACATTATTTAACATGGTTTCATACTTTTACCCGGTATAACTAAATTCCCTATAGACGTGTGAAATCGATAAACTGTCTAAACATTCTGATGTCTCTGTCAATTGAATAGTTTGAGTAAAACCAGACTCGACTTAGTTCATCTGGTGCGGTCCCACATGAGGAAGTCCAGTGTATGCTAACTAAATAGCACTAAATAGATGATCAAAAACGACGCCGTAGCGCAGTTTTTCTAAATATTTAACTTAAAACATACGACGCGATGCTTGAATGAACTAATTAGAAGTCAGAAGCAGATTCAGTTATAAAAAAGTTAAAAGCTGAAAAAAGTTAATGGCTAAATACAACATTTTAATTAAAAAGAATATATTAAATGTTTTTATTTTTACACTAGTATACATGTATATATATGTAGGTCCATAATGATATTGTGAAGTATTTGGATATTTTCTGACTGTACTAACCTACTCGTGACGGTTGTGGTGTCGATTGGTACGTGGAAAATGCATAAATTTAAGATAATTTAGTTTTGTCTAATGTAGTTAGATCAATTAGGTTATAAAAGTAGTAGTTTCAGGACCTTCAAATAAACATGCTAACGTCTCAAAATGAGTAGAAAGTAGACAATATACCAGTACTGTTCTACTATTTTGAGGCCAGTCGAAGTGCAGGGGTACAAGCGTGCGACTTTAAGTCCGACATGTTCTGGGATCAATTCCCACTCGAGAAAATGAAATAGTACTATTATATTTTACTGCTCTGGTAACGAGGCAAAAGACGTCGTTGAGTTTCGCCACTCAACACGCAATGCCATCAGAATTTGGCGGAAGGTAGGGAACGGAGTGTCTTAACAATAGTTTCCCTCTTCCTACCCTGTGTGGAATACAGCGTAAAGCCGGAGAAATTAAAATATTAAATATATAATTTCAATGATTGGGAATCGGTCCTACGACTTATCACATTTACAGTCACACGTTTTACCCCTGTCTCACGACTGGACACACGATAAATATTACAAAGTATTGAGTACAAAATAATATAATCAGTAATTTCAGGTTAACTGCCCCTATAAGCCACGTATGACCTCATAGCGGTCCTCCTCTCCTCAACGCTTAGTTGGATTTCCATTCAAATCGAATTCTCCCATTATAAGCTACCGGCCGAGATAGCGGTAACTGGACGTTGTGCCCAATGAAAAGTAATATACGTACGTACATATATCGACGACTGATTGAATTAACAGAATGCTACCCGCAAATGCGTTCTGGAGTGACCGTAGCAAATTATTTTATTTATTACTAGTGGAACTCGCGCGGCTATGCCCGCTTGAAATATACAAATGTTTATTTAAGTGTATTTAAGAAAAACCCGACCAAGCTCGATTCGGACTCGTCCATCGAAGCTTCTATATCAATTTCAGGATTGTGATTGGTATATACCTTATAGATTTTGATGCTGCGGCGCATAAAGTTAACAAACTTAATAATGCTCTTATATTGTATAAAATTAACTAAAAATATAAGTTTGTAATGATTTTTTCTATGAAATATCTATAAATTTTTAAACATTTGGATTTTTGTTTTCATTTGCATTGTAAGATTTTACTTCATCCTAAATTTTATAACTGTACCAGAAGTACATTGTAGCATTTGATTGCGCGGTGATTTTCATACAAAATGAAGCAAATACAATTTATAAATTCTCATATTTTTTGACTGCGTTGTTAGTTATAGTTGCACGCTTGTGCCAGCGCCATGCCTAGCCTCTAAAGTCAAAGTCAAAGACAAATAAGATTTTATATGAGTATCTAACTTAAAATTAGAAAATATTAATAGTAACATATGACTAGACAAATCTATCAGATACGGGCGTGGGAGGATATCGAGTTATAAATTGACCTTCTTTGACCCTCGTTACGAAGTGGGCAGCGCTCGCTATGCTCCGGACGTCTCTTCTATATGTTGTGATATATCATCTTATCATATAGTTGCTAGTGGCGTATGCGCCAGTATCACAGAATGAAAAAAATATTATATTAAATGTGGTGATATAAGCGGATGGGTTGAAACTGCGCGAAGCGGTTACAAAGGAGTGCTAGGTCAGTATGGTGACAATAGAATAAATGAGGCTGGAAAGCTTATATTGGAAAATTGCAATTTTAAATCTATTATTTTGGGGAACAGAATCTTAACACTACGTTCCCTTTTCCTACTCTGCTGTGTGCGGGATCTATTGGTATGAGCAGCAGATCATTTCATTAGCACCCAAATTGTCAATTTGTGTGAACCAGCCTAGAAAACTATAACATTTATATTTTAATGGAAATATTGTAGTCCTCACTTGTGAGCGTCGCTAGAGATATTTTCAGGGGGAGTGATCTGAAATTTAGCTTTAAATAGATACGTGCGTGTAAATGTTGTTTTTTTTATTTTTTGTAAGTAAGTTTGTAAGATTTCCGACAGGGCACCAGACTATTCTGTGGTGGACATGGCCCACCGTCTCCTTACGCCCATGTCCTCACTCTAAATGCGAATGGAACCCATAATCACCTCATTCAAAGCCAGAAACAGATAAACATAAGAAAAGAAGAGATCTGGAGATTTAAATGAAATCCTGTAAAAATGACGAAGTAAATTGTATTTTCGATTACTTTAAAACATTTAAAGTGCAGCATCCATTCTGTTAAAATAGTGTCAGTGGGCGCCCTACATAGCAGTAACAACACTCTGCCGGTAAATCCATTACATTTCATTGACTAGTCTTACTGTATGCGCCTACTGTAGTAGAGTTTTACCATCAAATAATAACAAAGACTAATAAAAATCAGCTTCACGCTGTATCCCGCACACAGCAGTGTAGGCAGATGGAACCTAGTGTTAAGACACTCCGTTCCCCACTTTCTGCCGAACAAAGACATCATCAATCGATGAGTGGTTGTGATATCACAATACTGACAGATTTTGACGTCCGTGTAATAGCAAAGATGTGTATAAATCTTCATCTATCTTTTAGCTGTAGAAGTCCTATACCTACCCTACTTGCTAAAGTAGAGTAGGTAAGGTCTACTTGATAATTGATTCCACTCTCTGCCGTTTAAAGAAATTTTACATGATAAGTGGTGGACATTAATGTTGCATCTTCTCCAACAAAGTTGGGAAACTAAAAATATTTTGAATTGAAATAGAATCACATACCATCAGATGTACCTACTTTGTACTGTTGGATATTTGACAACTGTGTCATGGAATTTTGTGTTTTTATGCAAAAAATGTTCGACATTCTTTTTTCGGGTTCCACTATACTAACAATAAAAAATGGAAATATATAATGAAACATTTAATGCTTATCATAAATGAGAGGACCTCCTTTCCTCTTTTACTAAAAAGGCGGTAAAATATACTAAATAATAATATTCCATATTTCTAACTTTTACTGTATAACATTTAGTATTTTCAAGTTCCCATCAAATCAAAAAGCATTGGACCGTGACGTTACATTTACATGCGATGTTTTTAGTTTTCAAAGCGGTTTATCTAGTAATTGAAATTCTGTCGGTCCAACGTGTATATTTTTATAGTTTCAAATACACTTTTGAAATGTATTAAAATGTAAAATGCATTGACGTAAATATAAGTAAAATTTTGTAAAATTTTTAAATTATCTCGTGTATCTCCCATGTACAGATAATAAAAAAAGATTATAAAGTAAAAATAACAATATTATAAAAATATTTTAACATAAATTGCTTCAATCGAGGTACAAGGTTTTGGCAAGGTTGTCACAATTTTTCTTTATCCGCTCGGTTGTTTCTATTTTTGGCATCCCCAGACTATCTCTTATTATTGCAACGACGTTCGCGAAGATTCTTTATATACCTATGTAAAAGAATCAACAGAAACAGAATGCAGTGTTGAATTCCGCCACTCAACACACAATGCCTTCCGAATTCGACGGAATGTTCCGAATTCGAGAAAAGTGTCACAATGGAAACGGCACTTCGTTTTTTTCTTTGTCTTTACACTAAGTTCTTAGGTTCCCTACACTGCTGTGTGAAAAGCACACAGCGAAAAGCTAAAAAAAGATACAGAATGCTCAATCTGCCTCATGCCGACCTTAGAATTTAAGTTTATCTACGTTTTAAGACATAAATAAATACATAGTTTCGTATTCACTTCATGTTAGAATGAGATCTAAGAAAAATCGTGCAGAGAAAAGTTATAGTTCGAACAGAAGTTGATTAATTTCACAAGAGTATATTGTGAAAACAAACTTTTTCTATTAAAATAAATAACTTCTGGACTTTATCGACAAACGCGCGCATATCACGAAAACAATTGAATGATCGTCTATTCTATACGACGTTGTTTCATCGTCATACTAATATTATAAATGTGAGTGTTATTTTGTTTGTTACGCTTTAAGGCCAAAACTACTACACTAATTATCATAAAACTTTATACACATATTCTAATATCTTAATATTAGAAAAAATATGGATAAAAAGTATAATAAAAAATGAATATACTAAAAAAACAAAGATGATTCTTTGGCAATACTATAAAAATAAGTTTAAGCGAGCGAAGCCGCATTTGAGGCTTTAGTTAGTTTAATAACTTTAATAGCTTTATATTCATTCGATTTAATATTTATTACTTATAGAAATCTGTTTATTTCTTTATATGAACGTATAAATTAATCCAAATATCTTATATTACAATAATATCAATAATTTGAATTATCTAGACGTATCGTCCTTATATAGCAGGATTAGCAAAGGGAGTTTCGTGTCGTAAGGATGTCGTTGTCAGTTCCAGTTGGTCTAATTGTAGTGTATTAAATTTATAGGTTAGTTACAACGTTAAATTACACACAAATATATCTTATTGTTTTATCATTTCAGACAAAGTCATGAATATTTTTATGGATTCTACCACTGGAAAATGGAGCATGGTAAGTCTTAATACTAGCATTCCCTGCCTAGCATATGCGGGATACAGTGTGAACCTCCAATGACCTCCAAAAAAAAAATGTTCAAAAATTAATAATTATTACATAATATCACACACGCATCAATCTCAATACATATATCCTATTTACCTATATTCGTATTCGTTATGAGTAAACACGTATTAAGTCGACACACAGCGCGACACGCCAAATGAAATACCGCCGCCCTTGAGGCGCGATGATCGATGAACTCCTTCGCTAAGTAATATTTGACGAATCACCACTCTTGTGTAGGCAATACACTTTCATATCTCATAACGTTTTAGTGCCCTTCTCCGAGTTACGACCTTACTTATATGTATATACGTAACCGTAGTACATTTAAGCGCAATGGGAAAATTTATAGTAAAAGAGTCGGTTCAACGATTTCATTTTGGTTTTAATCCTAGTTTTGAGATACTCGACCTTTGCTTCTTGAGTCGACTTTTGCTTCTTGAGTCGCACAACCCAACGCCGTTATTGCATTCTAACCAGAGAGAAGACATGAAAATATTAATATAATAATAACATTTCCCCGAATGGTATTCGAACCCACAAGGGTCGCGTTTACTGTCACATGCTTGTGCCAATAACAATCATTGACAAAGACAATTTTTATCTTTTTAAAAATAAATTAGTTCATGGAAATATAGGAAATTGCGTTATTTAACTTTTTATTTTTGGATGGCCATTCACATAAGCAAATGACCAACCAAAATCATGAATAATATATAGATCGTTTAAAATTAAATTTCATAATTTTACAGAACAGGTTAGGCATTAAAACGTTAATGAAACTAGAAACTATGTAATAATTAGATCTAATTAATAATTTAACTGTTTTGTATGAAAACGGACGTAGTGCGGTGTTGGCGATCATTTGCACTAACATTAAACAGGTTGTAATTACCTCGATGTTGTGTGTTTAAATCAGCAACAAACCAGTTTAATAATTTAGTTAATATATAATTTAGTTAAATTTCATTTATTAAGTATAAAATTTTAAATGAAAAATTTTATAATTAATAAATTAAGGTTAAATTTCACGCTGAATCTAGCATATAGCATGATGAGATGAGAGATGCTAAGTCTTTCTGTTCCCAGGTTTTCGAGACATTGCTTGTTGAGTGTCGGTACTTGACACCGCGCCGCGCCGATCGTATCATTAAAGTGAGGGAAGCAATACTAATAACTTTTTACCTAATAGTTTTTATCTGTAATATAAAATCCCACCCAAAACAAAAATGTGAAAGGCTGCCAAGTTCGATTCACCTATAAAAGAAGTGATATCTGAATAAGTACCAAGTTCCATACACATACCTCAGTTAAAAATAGTTACAGGAATGCACACTTGATTTTCCGCAGTTTGGAAAGTAGATTCTGAATAAATATCATATTAAATACCTAAAATTCTAATACTTACAGGAACGCAAACTTGTTTTTCTAGCAGTTTCCTGATAACATTTTTTATAATTTTTTTGTACTTTTTAATTATGTTACTTGGCAAGTTTTCACACACCTTGTTTTAAACCTACTACGTTTAGTAGGTTTAAAACAAATGATGATCAATGAGTCAAGTATATAATTTTCTTTTAATAGGGCAAGTTTTAATAGAAAATGATATACTAGACTCATTGCGTTTTTTAGTAGGTTTAAAACAAGGTGTGTGAAAACTTGCCAAGTAACATCATTAAAAATATCGATAAATTTAGTTCGTTTTAGTTCCTTAGAGGTATAAATTTATACCTTCATTATTTTTAAAACTGACTCACACTTGGCCATTTTCAGATTTTTCCCTTTACCTTGACCTAAAGAACTACCTCCATGCCAAATTTCAAGTCAATACAACCATTGGAAGTGGTCTAGGTTTTTGATGAGTGAGTCAGTCAGTCAGTGAGTGTATAGTAAAAATAGCGATTTTCTGACGTCAATATCTCAAGACCTACAATAGGTATATTAATGAAATTTTGTATTTTAGATAAGTAAGGGGGTCTCAACAGATACTAGAAATTTGATATGCGTAAATAAAATAGATTTTGAGTTATAGGGGGGTCGAAATTGGCCCGAAATGGTTCGTGTAATATAACCCACGGCCGGTGTGTCGCTCGAACTTGGCGGACACACTGCCGTGTGTCTAGATTTGCTTTTTGCCATTTTTTCATTTATTTGTATTACAAGTTCTTTTTTCATACCAAATTTTATAATTATAGATTTAGGGGAAAAATCCTATAGGTTTTTATTAAGAATTACATACAAAACACAGCAAAAACAATTCATTAATTCTGGTAACGTTCGATTGTGCAGACTTAGAAGCTTCATCATTTCTGTGCTTCAAAGGATCTGAATACTTAATATAAATTTCAGCTTGATACTTCCACGCGATCTCGAGATAAATTACCTTGACAGACGGAAAGGTGACCTTATAAGGTCTCAGTTTTTTCCTTTTGAAGTACGGAATCCTAAAAGCAATGCCTTTTATACGAGACCCAATATGTAATTTCATAACTAATGATAACCTCAAAACGTTTTTTGTATAAGTGATACGATACAGAATAAATTTAAAACAATATATTTTTTTAATAATATCCTTTTTTCTTCAAAATATTATTTTGTAATTTATGTTTTTTTTTTATTTCTTTTAACATTACCCTATAATATAATTCGAAAGTCCCTATAATAATGTTCCTCAAAGGAATTGCATTTATATAAATTGAACCGCTGAAAAATAACAGAACAAGTTTCATTTTTCATTTTAAATTTTTCGCTCAACTTTTCTATCTAACATATTATCGCGGAAACGATATCAAACTGATAGTTCTAATAACATAAATTAAAAAAGCTTATTTCATATACATCAATGTTTTCATTACCATATATTTTCAGATACCGAAGCCAGAATATGTTCACGCGATTATGAACCTTATTACAAACAAAACAAGAAACTTATTGGTTAATGTTCAATTAATGTTTTAACGTAATAACGCCCATGACTTTTAATTATAGACAGGGCTTTCATGCAAACGCTGCGTTTGACGTAAAAGGTGCTTTCACGAGCCGAGCTTTGTGAGAACTTTTATTTTACAAAAATCATCTAATTAAATATTGGTATTTATTACTTTGATGGTGCAGCTAAATCAGATGGAATTGTTTAAATATATTTTAAATATATGAAGGTAGTTTGATAAAATTTCTTTTTGTTGTTACCGTTATGGTGCAGTTGGAAATTATCTGTGTTATCAAATGTGGTTGTAGGTTCGCTTTTTTCGGAATGTTATAAATATTTAAAAGTATTTTTTTCGGTCTTATTTGGAAAGATGATATGTCATCTTACAATAAAATCGTACGTATGATGTGACATAAACACATATCCCTTAAGTCTACTTATTTATTATATATTGATTTAAAAGGTCGTCGTAGCGCTGCTCCGTAGCTCTAGATTGTAAATTGGTCACAAGATAAAGCGCAGCGTTGAGTCCCGCAACTCTACACCTAATGTCGCTAAAGCTCGACGGACAGCCAAACGGAATACATTACAGACTGTGTTTCCCTTTTCTACACACCTACATGAGGGATACAAAGTAAAACTAAAAAAAAAATCTTTTTTACATATACACAAGAAAGTTTTCCGAAGTAGGATTCAAATCCGAAAGGTTAAATTTTATAAGTTGTAAGCTAGCACTGAACAAGATAAGTTTCGAGAGCACTTTTAGTACGGAATGCGGTACATTGGTAAAGTAAATATTTTGGTGCATATTGCGCCGCCGCTAACCGCCTCGCTACACGCCGTTTATTCGAGATAAGCTTTTTGATATTTTTTTACTCGCATTTCTTTACTTTGAATGTTAAAGAATATTGTAAATGTTTAAATATATTGTTGTTTTTTTAAATTTGTTATAATATTATAAATGTATATTTGTGTTAAATTTTTTAGAATGATACGCCAGTTGTGGCGCAGCGTGTAGAAACGACAAGTTGTGGGTTTGATTCCCTCTTGTAACGAGGCATAGCGCGACGTTGAGTCACTCAACACGCAATGCTTCAGAATTCGGTTGAAAATGGGAAATGGAAGTATCTCAATGGAAACGGAGTGTTTCTACACTAGGTTCCCGCAGTACCGTCTGTCTACCTTGCTATGTGCGAGATATAGCGTGAAGTTAAAAAATATATTAAGAAATATTTTTATTTTTTAGCCACATGCTTTTTTCGCCTAGCAGGGTAGGTAGAGGGAACCCAGTGTTAAGACACTCTTTTCGTCTTTCCTAGGCGAAAGAAGGAAAAATGGTTAAAATATTCTTCATGGTTAAATAAATGGTTAAAATATTTTCATAATACTACATAATATTTTTATTCCTTATAAAGTTTCATATTAATTTTACTATACAAGTCAACGTGACAAACGTCGGCCGACCTGCTACTGTGTACTCGTAAAATAAACTATTTACTACAGTAGGGATTTTAGGCTAAAGTCCCGGGAGAGAATTGCGGATTAATATAGTATGATGTATCTTATATGGGATACAGGGACGAACTTGATTTTTTTTCCTATATTGGTTAGATGGAATTTAGCGTAGTTTTGTCCTATCAAAAGTGCAAGAAGAATGAGATTATATAATAGGTTTTATTACTGTTCCGGAATTTGCAGGAGGTGTTTGAACATAAAAATAACATTATAGAACAATGTCAGCCGCACTCTGTATCCCGCACACAGCAAGATAGGCAGAGGGAACCTAGTATGAACCTACACTTGCGGAACTCAATGCCGCGCTTTTGCTACGTTACCAAAGCAAAGAAATGAAAGTATACATTTAAATAAATATTTCATTTCCTCGACTGGGGATCGGACCCACAACCAGTCGCATTTACAGTCACTTAATTGTGCCTCTGCGCCATGATTTGCCTTAATTTCCCTAGTAGTCTTTCCTAGTTCGCTGAGATAGAATTTAGCGTAGTTTCCTATAAAAATTCGAGAAGAATAGAATTATATTATATTTAAATAGTTCCTTTTCCTATTCCAGATTTTGCAAGAGGTGTTTGAACATGAAACAATGTTATGAAACAAGGTAAAACTACATAATTGAAATACATTGAAAACTTTGTCGAAAATTATTTTTTTCATCTATTAAAACAGTCATATATGATATCATAAGTTACGTGTATCGATTGAAATACGAGTTATCACTACATATTCGATTTTCCATGTATTGTTCTAAGAAAAATTGTAAGAAAATGCATTGCTTCATAAATCATCACACTGTAAGTTCATTTAGTTAATCCATGTGAATATGCAGTGAGAACTTTTATAATTTTATTCATATTAAAACATGAGGTCCTAAACTATTCTTGTTTCTTAAAATGAAAGACTGAACCCGACTGTTAATTCTAATAAACTATTGGGCTTGTTTATTTTCTTTTTAGTTTTATGCAGCGGGGATTTTCGTTTTTAAAAATATTTTTTTATTTTCCACTTTTTGTTAGGATTTATTATAGTTATGATAATCATGATATACCTTTTTGAAATCCTCATATTGAGCTCTTGAATTTAATACACATATTGTGGGCTTAATAGGAAGTATTAAAATGTTTAATATTTTAGCTTCCTCGCTCTGGTGATGAGGCAAAGCGCAGCGTGAGTTCCGTTAGTCAACACGGAATACCTCCAGAATTCGGCGGAAAGTGGACAACGTAAAAACTTCCTTCCACGCACCACGGAACTGTGGAATGGCCTACCCGCGGCAGTATTTCCAGGTCGATATGACATGCGTTCCTTCAAAAAGCGCGTCTATCTCCACCTTAAAGGCCGGCAACGCACCTGTAGCTCCTCTGGTGTTGCACGGGGCCGTGGGCGGCGGTAATCACTTACCATCAGGTGACCCGAACGCTCGTTTGCCTTGTCCTTTTCCATTAAAAAAAAACAACGGAAGTGTCTTAACACTAGGTTCCCAGGTTTTCTTTCCCTACCTACTATGTGCGGGACACAGCTGAAGAAAAAAATGTTTAGTCAATTTTTCCTTTAATTCTATGCACATATACGAGTCATATGTCTTATTTCGTATGTTTCAGTAAATGTCGTTAGATCTTGCTCCGTTGTCGTCTGGCAAGTAAGCTAAGAAATTATGGTATTTTTTTTCTGTCTAGAAATATATGAATTTTAGTAATGATTCCTTATATTTTAGAAATATATAGGTGTCGCACATTTGGAGCAACAATGACGTAGTTGTACTTTTTTCATACGTCTTTAATTAAAAAGTAACTTAAGTTTACGTTGTTTACTAAAATCTAAGAATATATAGACACCTTTTATTTGTTGCTAGAAAATTATTCTAGTCACTGTGAGAGTTTACTGCAACAAATTTTATTGGTTTGTGTTGAATTGGTTGATGTTGAGTGGTGAACTCAGCGCCGCGCTTTTTTTGATATCAGGACGAAGAAATAAAAAAAGCGATCCCCAAAGTGATAATCGAACCTAAAACCCTCGTGTTTACCGTCAGACACTGTGCATCTATTCAATATGAATATAGCAAGCCAAGTTCTTAACAGCAATAGATATAGTCTCAGAATGAGTTATTTAATACGAGATAGTATGTTCAACGACCTGGCATCAGTGGGTCTGAACCCTGATTAATGGGATGAAACAGTGCACTGTAGTTTGCCAACATTTTTGTGAATACGTCTTTATGTTTGGTGCCAAATATATTGCATACACTGTTGTGTCATATCTTTGTAATAACTTATGAGTAAAGTCAATTATATGGAATTTACATTTTAGAGGCCGTCGTGGCGCAGTGGCACAAATGTATGACTATTTTTTACATTTTAAAGTGTTAATCCACCCTTAGGAAAGAAAAATACTTATTTAGAAAACGTATACGGGACTCGAACCCGCGCCTCCTGGAAACTGACCAGGCGCTCTGACCACTAAGCCATACGTTCTCATCAAGCTACGTCAAAATTTTTATACGCTTGTTACAACTTATTTATGTTGTTGGCATCTCTGTAGGTTACAAATTTCCGCTACCCAAAGATAATTACTAAGAATTATCGTCTGGCAAGAGAGAATGCTATTTATTAAATATTTTTTTACATTTTAAAATGTTAATCCACACTTAGGAAAGAAAAATATTTATTTAGAAAACGTATAAAAATTTGAACGTAGCGTGACTCGAACCCGCGCCTCCTTGGAAATCTGACCAAATTTTTGAGGTCGGTTAAAAATAAGAACATTCTCTTTTTTGAAATTGGTTAAAAAGAAATGCAACGATGAGAAATCTCTCTTCTGACAGCAATTTTAAAATTTTTTTCTTGTAATTATATTTTTTACCAAAAAAACAAACTTGTTCAATTTCAATCAGATCCCATAATCAGAACCTAACTTAACTTTCACTAAACTATCCTTGAAGTGTATCCTTTCAATTAAAAAAGAATCATCGGAATCGGTTGGCGTGATATTGAGTTATTCGTCCATTTGTCGCGCACATACTTAATGCAAATTTAAGATTTATGTGATTTTCTTATAGATACCACTGTCAGAAATGGACCAAAAAGAAGCACTAGCTTTTAAATAAAAAAAAATCATCAAAATCGGTTCATTCAGTCAAAAGTTCTGAGTTCTGAGATAACAAACATAAAAAAATACAGACGAATTGATAACCTCCTTTTCTTACAGAAGTCGGTTAAAAGACCGCAAGATTCGTTTGTGGCACTTATAGCGCCAAATTTAAAGTAAATCTATCACTGTCCCTAGTTCCAAGGTGTGTTAAGTGTACCTTAAGACACCTTGGAATCGGATCTCCCCTAATATATTAAGACAAATATATCGAAAGAGTATAAAAAAATACTATCAATTGTCAAATTCAGTTCCCAATTGAACGACGAAAGCGTGACAATTTTTACTTATGTACGAAAAATGTCTCGAAAGCGAGTAGAGACTCGCATTATAACAGTAGTACTACATACTACAACACCAGTACAAGGTCCCGCTCCCGAGCGGTTGTCACGTCGACATCACTATCTAATACAGACGTCAACGCACTTCGCATACTTGATCATCACCAAATTACTGTACACGTACAGCCAGTGTTTGTTAAGTACCTACAATTTACATGTAATTACTACATTAGGACTATATTAATATATGAGGCCAGTCGTGGCGTATTTGTTTAAGTGTAGGGCTGTAACGACTAGTTGTGGGTTCGATCCTAGCTATTTATTTAAATTATTAAACTATTTATTTAAATTTTTATTTTCACGGAGTGTCTTAGCACTAGGTTTCTTCTGCCTGCCCTGCTGTTTGCGGGATACATGGTAAAGTTTATTTAATATTTTATTTATTATATTAATATAATTTTTATTACATATGTTCTAGTACCAGCTTTTACCTGCGGCTTCGCCCGCGTGGTCAAATGGAAATAACTAACGATTATATATAACCCACTTTAAGGGCCAGAGGCAGATCTCATCGCAGGTATGCAGGCAGTAGGTAACATCTGCAGAACGTGATGCTGTTGATATATCTTAAGGTTTTCCTCAATAAATAAACAATCCAAAACAAAAGTTGAAAAAATTATCAATTGGAATTAATATAAATAATAAATAAAATCAAATAGAATTCACTAACCTATGAGAAATAAACAGTGAAATCAGCAATATTCCTCATAATATTGTGTAATTTTGATGACAATTCATTCCGTATAAATGACAATGAACGCAAGTCATGGACAAAGGCTGGTGAATAATAAATCTCTCTCATATATCCGCTAGCACGTCGCGTCGGGAAATAATTGTTGTAAAGAAGACGTCGTCAGCAGAACAGGACGAGATAAATCACGGACCCCCCACAGATCTTTTCCCTTTTAGCGATAGGAAATGTATTGTAAGTTAAAACTCAAGAGCTGTAACTTTTGCTAAAATATAATTATTATTACAGTTGAGCTTTTGAAATATTTTAAAAGGTTTTATTACTAAGTTTTCATTTATGTTACGTTTTTTTTATATTTGTGTAAATTTATATATTCAATAATAAAAAAGTTAAAACAGCAGCTTCAGGAATTTTTTTAATAGCACGATAAACATAGAGTCTTCATACAATCTTTCCTCACCCTCCGCTTGGTTTTCTCGATATTGCATGTTGAGTGACTCAATAGACTGATAGACAACGCACAGCCAAAACTACGCGACATTTAACGCTGTAGTCAGACATTTAAGGTTCTTGCGGAGTGTATAGGAGAGCGTTAAGAGAGACTTTCTCGAACTGTCTACGGGAACAGGAATGGGCACAAACGAGATGTTTCATTTAAGTTCAGCCAAAAAACGTTGGAGGCGACGACAATTTATTTATATTATAAGTATTTAAATATTTATAAGAGTATATATTTATTAGCGTTATGTTCCCACGTGCCTATAAGCATAAGCGCGCATGAGTGCCACAAGCAAGCAGCAGTATCCCACAAATAAAAGGGCAGGCAGATGGAACTTAGTGTTAAGATACTCCGTTCCCCACACTCCAATGAATTTTTAGAGGGATTGCGTGTCGAGTGGCGCCACCGGGCTGTTCGTCTTGGTACAAGAGAGAAGAAGAGAAGAGAGAAGAAATGAAAATATTACAAAATAATAATTTATTCCCCCGAGTGGGCATAGAACCCAGAACCGTAGCGATACATTCACAGCCTTATGCCCTTGCGGCACGACAGCCTCAATTCAATTCAAAACAAAGTAATACGAAATTCAATTTTAAATATACAATTGGAACGGCTCCTTTTATTCCACGGAAGACTTTTAGTACAAATAAATTAATTCATTCATTCTCAATGAGTCTATTTAGATTCACGAAACTAGATAAAAGTAGCACAATTGCTACTTTTACTTTTATTGCTAGCAACAATTTGCTAGCTACTTGCTTCTATACCATATAATAGATAACAAAAGTGAGTTTGATTTGAGGCCTTCATGATGGCTGTTATGGGTTCGATTTCCATTTGGGGGAATGAATTAGCAATATTTTTTCTCCCTCTGGTAACAAGACAAAGCGAGGAATTGACTTCGCTCCTCAACACGCAGTGCTCTTCATTCGGCAGAAAGTGCGGAACAGTGTGTTTTAATACTTGGACTTTCACATACTCTGCTATATGCCAGGATACAGCGTGAATCTAAAAAAATAAGGTTTTTTTCTTACGAGGTTTGAAACAGTAGATTTTCTTCTGATGTCACGCTTATCCCGTAGGGTAGGTATAGGGTACGTAGTTTCAACAACTTCGTTCCCCACGAACCTCTCAATTTTCGATACATTGCCTGTTTGGCGAAACTCAACGTCTTGTTGCGCCTTGCTACCATAGCGAGGAAAATTAAACTAATTTATTATCCTGAGTATTAATCGAACCCAAAATCTCTATTATTGCAGTCAGATAACATGCCATTGCGCCACGACGGCCTCTAATATAACATTAAAACATATAGGTCAGCTTCACGCTGTATCCCGCATACTGCAGGGTAGGCAGAGGGAACCTAGTGTTAAGACACTCCGTTCCCCACTTTCTGCCGAATTCTGGAGGCATTGCGTGTTGAGTGGCAGAACTCAACGCCGCGCTTAACCTCGACACCAGAGCGAAGAAATGGAAATATAAATTTAAGTAAATATTTCATCTCCTCGAGTGGGGATCGAACCCACAACCAGTCGATTTTACAGTCACACTTCGTGCCGCTGCGCCACGACTGGCCTCATTAAAACATGTAGGTAAATTATTTAATTTCATAACTAAATATGAAACGTGTTAATTTCATTAAAAGTTGATCTGAGTGAAGGCGAGGCATGAGTGGAGTGCGGGTGATTGTTTGCGTCTGAGATGTCATTAAAAGTTACTTCTCGGCGCTCCGGCGGCAGCGCGCGTCGCGATGTATGTAGGGCGTGCTTGCTTAGTTCTTAAATAGTAATTTAAGTTTTATATTAAAACTAGCTTGTAGCTGCGGCTTCGCTTGTGTGGTCAAATAAGTAAGAAATAGTTAAGAATTTTGTATGACACATACAGACACACATATAAACACAAACACACACATGTATACTTAATTGTGATAACAAAATGTGTTATGCCTTCTTTTATACATATGTAGACTGTCTAACAAAAAAAAACTATTTGAATCAGTAGTTCCTGGGATTAACGTGTTCATCAAACAAACTTGTCTTTATAATATTAGTATAGATAAAGTGATTTAGTGGCTTGTCTATCTATTATAGACCAATAGGGCTGTGGGGTAGTGTGTGGTTGTACAAGTTATAGAAAGAAGGCGGAGAACGGAGACCATAGACTATCTCTACGTCTACTAGGGTAGAATAAATCCTTGATATAAAAATGGGACAACATCGAACCGTACGTATAATTATAGAGTCTTATATTAATACTCCAGCATTACGTTATAAACACCAATTTGCAACGTGCATACATTACGCACAATAACATTAGGTTAATATGAAAGTCGAAAATAACTAATAACAAGCTTATATTTTCTTAAATAAGGATAGCACAATATAATAACACTCCTGATATACTAAAATTTTATTATAAATAAATAAATCAGCTTCACGCTGTATCCCGCACATTATTAATATTGGGCGTTAGTGGCTTGTCTATCTATTATAGACCAATAGGGCTGTGGGGTAGTGTGTGGTTGTACAAGCTATAGAAAGAAGGTGGAGAATAGACTTTATCTCTACGTCTACTAGGGTAGAATAAATCCTTGATATAAAAATGGGACAACATCGAACCGTACCTATAATTACAGAGTCTTATATAATATTAATACTCCAGCATTACGTTAAACACGATTAACACTCCAGCATTACGTTAAACACGAGTGGGGATCGAACCCACAACCAGTCGGTTTTACAGTCACACTTCGTGCCGCTGCGCCGCGACTGGCCTCATAAAATTTTATTAATTATTTTATTAATTAGATATTTTATCTATATTAATATAATAAAGCAAAAGAGTTTGTTTGTTTGTTTAAACGCTAAGATCTCTGAGGCTGTTGGTCGGATTTACGCTGATGATTATATTCTCTCAAGCAGCCACGTAGTGCTTGCACTCTCTCAGAATTGTGAAATATGATTGAATGTATAAAATATATAATCAATCTGTTGGCAAATGTAGCATAATAAAAGAATTATTGGTGGAACGCTGGTGAAACCGCGACCGCTAGTTAATTATTTAAAACGTGTTATCATAATGTCGAAGGGTAAAATAATACCGTAGATATACATATAAAATAGAGATCGCTATATATTCTTGTTTCAGTATTCATCTACATAACTAATTTGCGACGTTTAATGGCTGTTTCAATTAAGTAACTAAGGCTTTATAAACATGTATGGGCAAAAGTAGTGCGTTAAGCTCTTCCACTAAACACATAATGCTTCCAGAATTAGGCAGAAAATACAGAAGGGTCTTATCGGGAACGGAGTATCTTAACATGAGGTTCCCAGATTATTTCTGCCTACCCTGCCATGTGCGCAATACAGAGCGAAGTTATAAATAAAAATAAAATAAAAAAGATGTGTATAA